>VWZT01016098.1:749564-869558 GCA_013397055.1 Pachycephala philippinensis
CCCAGGATACATTTGGTTTTCTGGGCTGAGAGTGCACATTGGCAGTTCCTGTCCAGCTCTTCATCCACCAGAACCCCCAAGTCTTTCTCTGCAAGGCTACTCTTAATGAGTTCATCTCCCAGTTTGTACTACATCAAGTTCCTAAATGATTTTGAAATCCAGATGTAAACTGAATGCTTTGTAATAATCCAGCCTATAAATTTAAAAAAAAAAAAAAAAAANAATCCGTGGCATTTCTGTCCTGGAGCTGCTGCAAACTGCAGCAGGGCTCAGGCATGGTGGTTTGCTAACCACACTTTGGAGTTTGAGTAAAGATAAAATTAAGGACTGAAGCTAAGACACTGAAGCTGCTCATTTAGCCAGAAACCTCACTGAGTACCTCCCAGCACTGGGTTAACACAGGGCACTCTGGTCTTTGAAATACACCTTGAAAGAGCCTCTTGCAAGGTCTGGATTCTTCCTGCTGAGCTCCTCCCATTTCTTAACCTCACCCAAGTCACTCACAGAGAGAATTATCAGCTGTTTATCTAACATCTTGCAACACATGCCAACAAAGGCTGTTTTGTCATCTCCCACAGACCATTCAGCTGGGCGGAGCGTGTTTGGCTGCCACCACCATTGGCAGAGGGGGTGGCCCCACCACCACACCTACACTTGCTTTTGTCGGATGTTTTAAAGGCTGCAGTTAACACTGCACCTTGGAATGTTTCTCTTAGGAACCACCCCAGGCTACCAAAAGGTGTTTCATGAGGTGATGTATCCACATCACCTGATGTTCACCCCACCCTCCCTCATGGCATCAGCATTTCCAGACCCAGAGGCCTCCCTGGGCAACTTCACCATCAGCCCAGGGATGCTGCTCACACGGGAGCTGCTACCCACAGCTTTCCCCAGACCACAGAAGAGGGCAATACATGCCTTTCACCAGAGAAGGGTGAAAAGGGCTGCTTCTCCTCACAGCCAGGGACAGAAAGCTGGTGGCTAGTAGAGCTGCACGACCGCAGTATCGACACTGCCCATAGCCTTGCACATTCAGCTCAGCCTTGGCGAGGCTTTGGGTCATCCAGATTCTCACTGTTAAGTACAAGGCAGAGGAGTTCAGAGCTAAATCTGGAATAATGTAGGATCTGCAACCACGAAGAATCTGTAAATTTTGGGTTTTCATGATACAGAGCAAACAAAACTGATCTGCGCCACTGATGTTCAGTCTGAGACACAAGATACATGCTCAGTCATGTAAACAGAGGACCCTCTGAAGGGAAAAAAGGAAGGAACTATCAAGAAGTTCTTGGCTTAGTTCAGAGGGATCCTGGTCAAACAGGTATGGCAGCAGAGCTGAATTGGCAGCAGGCTTGTTTGAAGACTTGAGGAACTGGGTTTGTACCACACACTGGATCCCCAGGCTCCCCAGCACCCAGCAGTACACAGAGCAAAGCTGCTACCGCTGCTGTGCTGCGCCTGCTTTTCAAATAATACCAGGCACAGACTGTGTTTTCACTTGCTGGCAAACTTTGCCATGGGTCACATACAAATACCTTGTACAAATACCTCATAGAAGCTTGTGTGGAGTCTTTGGAAAAGGGCATTTCCCTGATCCCATTTGTTTTCTGTGCAAATTTAAACATGAGTTTCAGAAGTGGGGATGGGGTTAGGAAGATGACAGTACAAAACTGGTTGCTGTACACTGAAAAGCTGCACGAGCCTTTCATGTTATGAATTGAACCCTTTGTCCATTTGCCTACTGCAGCTGCCTCCGTAGAGGCATAAATGTCACAGCAAGTGGGAGGTAATGGCCACATCTGGGGCTGACCTCTAAAACCTAGCTGGGCTTTTTATTCTGTTTACTTTGTTTGCTTGTAGTCTTTTACTCAGAGGTCTTCCCTATGGGTATCATAGCTGTTTTAGGCTGCCAGTGATGTTTCCCATCCCCCTGTCCATCGATTTGTGGTTAGCCTGCCATCAGAATGCAATTTCTTCAAAGAATATTAAATCTTGCCACAGAGGGAAGTTCCATCAAGTCAGTACTGATATGTAAGTACTTGCATATAAGTCACTGTCCAGAGTCAGCAAGGGCACCAACAGTGCTGGGCACAACAGCTTTTAACATATTGCTTCATGACAGGCTTGATAGAGTCATAACAAACCTCCGTTAAAGTGTCAGCGAAGTAAAATATACATGGGGGTTTTTTCCACTTTGTTCATGTAGGAAAAGAAAAACAGATAGGTTTGCTGTTCTTTGAAACCCTTCAAGCACTCAAATCTTAAAGCCTCACATGCACGTTCCTAACAGCAGAAAAAAATTGTATTGTATAGGGTTTTTTTAAGGGATTGCTAGCTACAGCTTTCTAGGGAGTAAGTGTAGGTAATTTTGTGGAACATAGGTATGTTTGTAATATGAAAAGACTTTGTGTCCCAAGATCAGATTTCTGGAGTGGAATAACAGAAGAGGAAAAACAATCCTACGTCTGAGGGGTAGGTCAGGAAGTTTGGAAACTTCCATTGCAGCCAGCACTATTGCAGCCTGTCCGTGCTCTGCTGCACAACCCAGCTAACCTCACTCTGCTTCTGTTTTTTTAATACAAAATAGAGAAACATTATCAACCTCAGACTACTGTTATGAAAGTGAATTTCTCAACTTTCACAAAGTTTGTGACTTCATTGGGTCAGTACACAGGGCGCACGTGTAGTAAAGACTGCGTGTATGCAAAAGTAAACACATGTTCATAAATAGACTTTGGAAGCAGCTCCCTCCTGGCTGTTGTCCAGAAGGGCAGAAAATAAGGAGGAGGGGAAAGCTAAGTGTGCCTCTTCATTCGTTGCAAGCGATTTGTTTTTCTCGCTACTGCTACACATTGTTCAGGACTATTTCTAGGAAGAAGGCAGTCATAAAATCCAATCGATATATGCTGCAACGTTGCTGACTAGAAGAAAAACAGCATGTACAGAACAAGAGGAAGTCTTTGAATCAAATTCTTGGAAAGAAGAATCTCAGAATGCAGTGGTCCAGGAACATATTTTTTCTATGGTACACATTTAGTATTTGTTCACACAGAAAGCTTTAAAAGTATTTAGAAATATTTCTTAAATGTTAGTAATCCCTTGCGCTTAACTCGGCTTTGATTAATACTAACATAACTGCATTGGCTTTGAAATTCTTTCACCATGTCACAACACCACACTTCTAGAAGTTCTCTGCCTCTCCTCCTTCTTCCTTCAGTATTTTGCCTAAACAAGGCTCAGTGGCCCAGGAATCATCAGTCTCTCTGTTAAATGTCATATAGTTTTTCTCCAGGCAGGGCAGTGCTATGGGTGAAGCTTTACAGATACCCAGCTGTAGAGAATGAAGTTTGTCATCAGTGGATGCTCTACAAAGGGCTCGCTGACTTGAGTAGAGCAACTCCAAGTGTTTATTTTACACCCTGAAGATGGCACTGCAGCTAGGCCGGTGGTGAAGCAGTGCTGAATTGATAGAGCACAACCAGCTGCCCTCAGGAATGCTTTGGGACTGTGTTTTCTGCATTTATTGTTTAAGAACAATATGGAGAGGCAGGTTACAAGACCTCCACCACAAACCTCCCCCAGCATCCACCAACACAGCCAAGGCCATCAGAGATCCACCTGTGTCAGTGGAGGATCCAAGTGCTGTTTCTGTTACCTACACCAGAATGATTCCTCCAGAAGCTAAACCAAGGGAACATTCAAAGCTCCATTTTGTGAATAATCTTTTGTTGACTACTTTGGACTTTAAAGGTACTCCTGACTTCAATGGATGAAGGATTATTAACTGTTCTGTGAGAAATTAACACTTCCTGATACTCCAGACTGATGGGATTCATTTTTTAACTAACTTCACAGCTTAAGTAGTCAAGAAATAATCTGCTCACTGTAGCAGGCTCCTGCATATTTCCTTGTTTTCACTTCATTATTCAATGCCCGTAATGTAATTATTCCTATGTGAAGGGATTCCTGCAGAGGGCAAGCACATAGGTCCAGCTGTTCTTATTTTGCTTGAAGTGCCAACACAAGACTTTATATTTTCAGAGCCTTTTTCCCCCCGGTCACCATCTTCATTATGTGGCATCAGTTGAGTAGAAAGATATCCTTCCTCTGGGCTGGATTGTTAGTGCTTGTGTTAGTGAGATTTGTTGGTGGATTTGGAGTCTTCATGGTATCCAATCCAAAGATATTTAATGTAAGAATCCCACTATATTCAGCCCAGATGTACCTGTCTGAATTTAGGAAGAGAGAATAATTCCCCTTAACTTCAAGGTTTTTTAAGTGGGATTAGATCCTGTGGGTACCCCTTTTACCTTAGATATTCTTAACAAAGATGGTTACGCCTGGATTCCCTTTCTAATCAACAGGGAGTGTAGCAGTGCTAGAGCATGATCCATTTAAGCTTCCTTAGCATGGCATGACACAGCATTTAAATGAGGCCTTCTTTCTCTAAATGTACCTCTGGCCTGTCTTGGAAAGATCATTTGCATAACTGCCTGCTATCCTTTTTCCCTTAAATTTCCACCCTTTTTTCCCATGGGATACATCTGTTTTTGTACCTCACCTAGAGCCAACTGCTTCCATCAAAGACAACTTCTCTTCAGCAAAGCTCTCATGGTCAGTGGAAAAGTGAAAACAAGTGCAAATACACACTGAATATCAGTTTAGCAGTCAAAAGAGCCTCCTTTGTTGCAGTATTAAATTATTCCAGAGTTTATAAAGAAATCCTAGGGTTTATAAAGGAAAAGAAGATGCACTAAGACTCACATTCTATACTGCTGTTTGCTGGCCTTCAGCAGTGCTTTGAAGCTTTATTGGGGCTCACTTTGTCACATACTGTACAGGGACAAAATGAAAAGGTTGTGACAGGATGCCTCTTTTGTGAAATCCTCCTTAATTTAAGTGAAGTTTTCCCAAATCTTAGCATTCAAAGATCTGGGCAGTCATTCACTCTCTGCTACTTGCCACCAACTTTAATACAATAAGAAACAAGTCATCATTCATGTAGGCAATGTAGGATGAGCTGAAGAGTTTGTTTGACATGTATGGCAGGGTCAGGAACATGCTGCACAGCTACCACGAGGCCAGGAAGTAGTCAGGAGGTATGTTTGCTCCAGCCTGGTTCCAGGAATGCTTGTCTGAGGATTTACAAAGCAGAAAATAAACTACTGGTGTTACCAAGCAAATAAGACCACTGTTCAATAGTTGTGAACTGGCACAAGCCAGTTAAAGTGAGGAACTGCCTCTCCCATGTGTAAATGTTGTGCAGATTCCTAGTGAGTAGCATCTTCCCAAACTTTACAGGAAGCTTAAGCAAGCTCACAGTTCCCTCTGTAGGTAGTGGAAAGATAGAGACAATTCCAAGGACTGAGCTACTCCAACAGGATTGTTGCCTTTAGACTGTAGAAACAAACCCTTCAGTGGATTCAAACAAACCCTCTCCACTGGAATGAGTTAACAAACCTGCAGCATCCTATTTTTTCCTATTTTTTCTCCACTGTGGGTGGAGATCAAATGAATCCACAGGAAAACAGGAGGTGGGAGCCTCACAGAACCTGTGGGAATCCCTGGAGTGGCTGAGATTGAGGTTTCTTTCCCAAGCACCATGTGAGGAAGGGTTAGAGGCCGATGCCTCCGGCTTTTGGCAACTCTCTTCAATGGAGGGCAAAGGCTCCTTCCAGCTCCTGCCAAAAGCTAAGGAAAAGCATTGCTGGGCTGGAAGCAGCCCAGCTCTTGCCTACAGCTTACATGGGTGCTGTGTGGAAGGGAAACCTTTTCCTCCATCAGCCGGTGTCCCCATTCCCCTGGATGTGTCATCCCTCACCCTCTAACTCTGCTTCACTCCTGCCATGAACCCCCATCTGTTCTCTGCCTTTCTGCCAAATCTGGATCCATCCCCACAGGCTGTCCTGCTTACTTGTACTTTCCTGCTTACAGGCTACAAGAAAAGCACCCAGCCCAAGCAAAAGCCAAGTATCTGGATCCTGCAGTAAGCACTGGGTTAATTCTTAGTCCAGAACATTTTCATAGTTCCACATCTGTTGCAGAAACTTCCTTCTCCTACCCAGCTGCCCAAGAAAACTGAGGAAACGTGACCATTGCCTCTCCTGCTGCAATAACCTGCCACCTCTCAGGCACAGGCTGCCTGCAGGAAATTAGACACCTGCTTTGGTCTTCTTCTGCAGTCATGAAGTGTTGGTATAGTATGTCTGCCAAACCACTATTAATAAACCACCTTTTTGTCTGTCACAGAGTTATGCCAAGATAAAACGCCGTTCCTTCTACCATCCATCTTCTTTTTGTTTCACAGGTCCTGGCAGAGCTCTCTTTTCTGTACTATTTCCTGATCTATTGAGATTTGTGCAGCACTTACCAGGGGAGGAAGAATATAAAATTAGTGAACTAGTCAAATAAATAAGAGTTAAAGGAAACGACTTATTCTCAGTTATACCATTAGGGCCTGACTATCCACAACCTGCTATGCTGGGGGGAAAGAGAGAAAGTATATTAATTTTGAGCAAAACAAACTTTCTAGCATGGGTTATACCCACATGTGTTGCTGCAAAAATTGTCTGTACCCATCTTCACGGGCTCATCCTTTACAAGTCTAGTACAGTTGTTGGAGGGAGGCAGGAGAGAAAAGAAATTGAAAATAGGGCTAACATCTTTCATTTAATCTCCTTTCACTTAGTGTTACTTTTTACATAGAAGGGGAAGAAAAGTATTATTGTGTTTGTACACTGTTTATTAACTGCGTTACCCTGCTCACACACAGCACAGCCTGATAAATGTCTCAGTATATTGCAAAAGGTGTTATTAACATAATCCCCTTTCAACAGATGGAGCAGCTGAGAAAGTTGCAGAGGGTTATTGAAACTCATCCAGCTGCGTGAGGGAAAAATAGCTTTATCATCCTGTCTCGGGCCAGCAGTGCATCGACCAGGCCAAGAGCCACAGCTCATTTCTCAGTCTTAGCTGAGAGTCAAGCCTTCCCTGACTTATATTCAGGTTTTGGCCTCTAATGCACACACAACATTAAATTTCCAGGAGAAAGGATTTAGGAGAACCCAAACTTTTTTTATCAAAGGTCATGTCTGTAATTGCTTTAAGTTAGCTCAGTTGCAATGACTGTTGCATTTCCACTGACCTTACAAAAGCACCAGGACTTGGACAGTGAATCCAATGTAGCTAAGGAAATAAAGATGAAGGACATTAAATACCTACTGGGGAAACTCTCCTTCAAGTTTAATCTGGTTTTTTGTTGTGGTTTGTTTTTTTGGTTTTTTTTGGTTTTTTTTTGGTTTTTTTTTGGTTTTTTTTTTTTTAATAAGGCTAAAACAGATTAAGGGAACTGTTGTTTTGCAAAAGTTTTCAAATAAAATATTTGTTTCAAATTATTTAATTATGAAGAGTATATTTCCACTGAATTTCCAAAGTGTCTCTCTGAAGGAATGCTGCCCCTCAGACGCCTTTGACTCATAAAAACCTCTAAGCAAAACTGGCAGAGTGGAGGAGCTCAGAAATTTATAATGAAAGAAAATCCTTGAACTCTTGGGATTTCTCAGAGATATTTACTGAGATGGAAATCCCACAAAGCCTAGATTTATACCTCTCCCTGATCCTTCTCTGCCTTAAAATATCCAAGAAATAATGAGTCCATGGGATTCTAAAATACTTAGAAAAAGACAGGGTAATCCATCATAATTTCCAGATTTTAAAGGAAAATTAATGATTTTATTAGCAAAGCTATGCAGAATTCCTAATTGCCTGTGTAAGTAAACATTACCCTTGAGTTGCCTGAATATATATTGTTTGCTTTTAAAAGGTCACCTCCATCCTGTAGCAGATTGCAATATGGAGGGTGTTAGAGTCAAAGCTGTGCCACATGCAGAGGGTGAGCAGAGAGAACGGTGTATTATTCCATGCACAATGCAGGAAAAAACACTCCTGAGATGAAAAAAATTAAAAGTGAATAAATTAAAAGATTTCAAACTGGTTAGCAGGTATACAAAATATCCCAATATAAGAATACATCCAGATCAACTGACCTTTTTTTTAAAGGGTACATCCAATTTAATTGGTTGTACTTGCTACAAGCTGTTAAATGTCACATGGCCTCATTTCTAAGAAGAGGACGATAAATACCAGGCATCAGCCAAAAATAATATGTGGGACCACTGGAGGGCACTTTTGATTTAAAAATCCCTCACTTTAAAAGCCTTTTGGCAGCAATACAACTTCTGCAAAAGCAGGAGGGAGCACAGCTGGGGCTTGCCACTTGTTCATGAAAATTCATTGGAAAATATTTATTTCATTTTAGGATATTTTGTAGCCCAGAAGGACTTGAGACTATTCCAGCAAATAACCTTTATGAAACAGATATTTTCACTAATTTTTTTCCTTATTAGAGAGATTTGCAATGTGACTGTTTTGCCTGGAACACAATAACATTAATGAATCGATTAATTGAAACAACAGCTATAGATTGGGTTAGAATGAAAAAGACTGTATTTTCTGTCTGTGTTGCTATGCAGACATTACTGGCTCTGCATTTAAAAGAAGAATATGCTAAAACTATTCACCTGATCCGTGGATCAGATATCTGCCACTAAGGTCAAAGGCTCCAAGTTCCTGGATTTACCACTGAAGGACTAAAGAAGGAGCAAAGAAAAGTAGCAATTCTCTGTGAACTGGATTCATTTCTAGACTAATCCTGCAAACTTAGTCCGCTGAGCATTCTTCCTCAGATGATTGATACAATTCACCTCAGAGGGAGTGTGGGCCTGAATAAAAAAAGATTTTTTAGACAAGCTGCCAGTGTTCAGTCACTTGTTTTGCAGTTTTTTTTCTTGTTGACTCAGCCTTCATGAAAGGAGATTGCTTCCTGGCCTCCCGTGCTTGGGAGCAGCGATGCAATTCCTTGTTCCCCATTTTTGTTGGGCAATGTACAATTTGCTCATTCATTATAGCAGAGCATTTCTCTGCAAAGCCACAAAACCAGCATTACTACAAGATCAGACCAAGGCTTTTGTGAAATTCAGAAGACAGAAGGGAAAAAAGGAAAAGAGGGAAATGGAAAACACATAAACACCTCCATCAGGTATTTTCTTCTTGGCTTTTCTGAATGGAGGATGAAGAATTTATTGTGAATGGGCATGTCTCCCTGTGCCTGTAATATAGTACCTGCTGTGTTTGAGTAAATGATTGCCTTTTTGTGCTGTGGTCTGTGGTTTTGATGATGAACTTCCTGAGGGACTGTAAAGATAAAAATCACAGCTTGGTGCTTGTTGAAGATTCAAAGAGCTGTAACTTCTAAATGGTACTACTGAGGGATAAACAGGCTTTTGCCTCCTGGCCCTGAGCACCATGGCAGGGTCACGGGAAGCTCAACCTGAACAAAACTCCCACTGAAGCCCACAAAATTCATCCCTACCAGACAAAACACGAAGAGGCTCTGCAAAGCTGAGCGAAGGCTCTCCTTTGCTGTCAGCTTTGCAGGGAAACCATCCCAGTACAGCACCAGCAGGCAGCAGCACAGGTGTAAAGAACTTGGATGGTGGTGAAGGTGCAGCAGAAGCTACCAGCTTCTTTGGAACAATATAGATCACAGGTTAAAGGGGAAACCATTTCAGGAACTCCTTTTTCTCTCTGCATTAATATATATGATATTATTCTAGTAAATTCTCATAAAATTAGTGTCTGATTTTCCTGTGAGTGTGGCTACTGCAGCAAAAGAGAGAAAATTGATCCTGAGGATGGTATGGGGTCACTTCCATTCCTGATTTCAGGAACTGCAATCCCAGGTGGCATTTACCTCAGTTCTAATACACAGTGCATTTGAACTGGGACCGTGGGGCAGCAGGAGGCAGTGTGCCCTGACAGGATGGCCACACACAAGGCTTTGGGTAAAACATGTCCTTCTCTTCTCGTTGCTCCTTTATTGCACAGGCAAGCACAGCTTTGCTTTCTGCTCCCATGATCAGTCTCACACCTGTCTCTAGCCCTTGCCATATGCAGTTCCATTTGCAATTTCTAAATTATTTCTAACTCTGTAAAAGCAATGAGATCCACAAGATCATTTGGTCCCATTTCCTCAACACACTCTGCACCCCAAATATATAATTTCAAGCAAAGTAGAAGACAGTTCTTCATTTCCTGAACCATTTTGCCATGGAGGCTTTCCAATAATCTCCCCAGCTTGTGCACATTAAAACAGAGGGGACACATTCTGAGGTGCTGACACGATGGTCCCTTTTTGTGCACACCCTGTTATGGCACCCATGGCTTCATGGCTCTCTGGGTAATGTCAGTGGGAAATGCTCAGTTGATGACAGCCCAGCCCTTATCTGCTCATTGATTTGGAACAGAAGCTCTTTGGGAAGATGCAGTGGAAGTGTCAGACTTCTGCTGCTTTTCAGGAAGCTTTTTCTTATCTCCCAGAGATGGGGGACTTTAAATTGAAAAGAGTTTTAACCTTTGCCATGACTGGTAAGAGCTGATAAAGTTTTAAATGCAGACTTCTAAAAGCCAGTAGCAGGAAACAAATATGTATTACTGTTTTCAAAGAGCTCAGGTTTTAAGACAGCTCTGATTCTTGGAGATGTGTTTGTGCTTTCTGCCTGTTTGGATTGGGTTTTTCTTATGTGTTCCACTTTTCAGAGTATTTTACACTTGCAGTCCAGACCTCAGTAGGTTTTGTCTAGCTGCTTGGTTGGAGCTGCTGAATCTCATCCCTGGGCTGACCAGTCCTTGGATTGTGGCCTTGACAAGGCGCAAACTCCTTTTCCAGGTGAGACTGAGTTGTCACAGACCACTTCAAAGAGTAGGAGAAATAGGGAGGTTAAGACTCTGCTTGCATTTATGGCAGGGTAAGATAAATAAGTGTTATTAAAGCATTACTCATCATGTAAATTAAGGTTATGGTGCAAAGGCAGTGGAGGTGACAGGAGCTGGGGGATGAAGCAGCTGACTGCCACTCATGGCCCTCACAGCCTTTCGTCCCCATGGACCAAGCTGAACATTCAGATCTAAATTAAGACAGGGCAGGCTCTCTGAGACATGATCTCCAGATACAGAATGATCGCTGCCCTCCCACAACCTGCCCTAAATAAAATGCAAAAGGACTTGGCCTGCAGTCAGCTCCCCAAAGAGTGAACCACAGGCAAGGGTCTGGGTTCAACTTACTGTTTGTTTTTCAGTAGGTGGAAAGGCAGCACACGTGCTCGGTGCTGGAGGAAACCAGATCTGTGGTGATAAGCCTCCGCTGAGACTTATTTACTCTTGCAAAAATACATGCTCCACTCTCTGAAGGGTCAGCCCTCTGAAATGGGAGCAAGGAGCTGCAAGGAGGCAGCACCTGCTGCCCCGGCTGCCGCTGCCAGCCTGCCGGGCCATGGCGGGGCAAGGCCGCTGCGGGGGAAGGATGCTCCTGCCCCTGAAAATCTGGGGTCTGCTCGGGAGATGGCTGCAAAAACGCCACCAAAATAAAACAGAAGGAGAGCCCCCTGTGCATAGGGCGGTAGTTGATCCCTGTGCCCGAAGTATAGATCAGCCTCAGGTCAGACAGCAGGGGGGAATCAGGCCCCAAGGGAGAGACCCTTCCGCGGAAAGGTCCCTGGGATGGAGCAGTCCCGGAGCCCAGAGCACTGCCATCTGCAGGGACGGCTGGGAACAGCCCTGCTGTCAAAGCAGCTGTGGGTGTCCTTGCTGGAAGTGCAGGGCTCAGCCCCGGGCAAATGGGCTCTGCCTCGGGCTGCTCTGAGCCGGCCCAGCTTTGGGGGGCTGAGAGCAGCCTCGGGCCCTCCCTGCTCTGTCTGCCTTACACAGGACAGTTCTTCAGGGCAGTGAAAGGCTCACAGTGAGAGACATACAGTTCTTAGCTTTCCAAAGAAATTGATGCTACTTAGATTGTTACCCCTACTGGAATTTGGTAAATCCAGGACTGCCTGCAGCCCCAGAGAAATGGCAGTGCTATATCAATGACCAGTGGTTTGGCCTGGGACTGGGAAGAGAATGATAGAAACTTGGAGCCAACCAGTCCCTCTCCCACGGCAGCACCAACTGCAGCAGCAGCACCGGCAGCAGACGGCAACTGCAGCACGGTGTTGCATTTCCGGAAGGCTTCTCCCAAAGGATCTCAAGACACAACAAAAGATTCAGTTTAAATGAACCTAAAAATTATACGTATAGGAGGAAGATGAAGGTTACAATTTTCAAGCGTGCCTGTTTAATTTGGGTACCCAGTGCAAGTGGCTCAGGGAGTATTTTCACAGATGCTCCTTGTGGTACAGGTGAAAGTTGTAGAAATTCTTCTGAACACGAAGGTCTCAAGCAGAGATCTTAGAGCACAGCTACCTAATAATTTGAAACACTAGCAAATAAAACCTGAATTTTGCTAAGGGCAGTAGAGGAAGTTTGTATTTGCTGCAGGAATTTGCACAGTTCTCCTTGATGTCTGCTATGTTTTGACAGGCCCAGTGGTGCTCTAAGATTTGGTAATGAGGAGGATGGCTGAGCCCTTTTAATGTCCCTTCTAGATATTTCTGTAATTAAATGTGAGCAGCATTGACAGCATCTGTTAGCTAAGCTACACAGCCCACAGTATTTTATTAGTTACCAGGTTAAAAAAACAGACAACAAACTTTATGACGCCAAACTGAAAGAAACACCACCATGTGGAGAGTTTGGGGATGTTTTAAATAATATTCTTAATATTCCCTGTTCACCATTGTGGGGAAGTGGGTCAGGCTTTTTGGGGCAGGCGGGGAGTGCTAGGGATTTTTTACTAAATATGTGAGTGGTTTTCAGTGCCCACAGCAAAGCGTAATTCAGAAAATCCCTCCATGGCTCAGCTGCTGTGGCTGCTGGGGGAACACAGCAGGAGGGCAGCCATGGCCAGGGATGCCAGGGACAAGTCAGGCCAAGCACCGTGTCCCCATCCGAGATGATCCTGTTGCCCTGCTGAATATGACTGCTCTTTGCCCCAGGCTGGAGTAGCAGAAATGTTCTCACACGACCCACCAGTGGCCATTTTGGCAATATTTAGTTGAAAGAGACACTCCACAGCCCTCAAATCTGGCTGCCACCACCAGCCTGTGACACAAGCCCAGCTGCCACCACATCCCCCATTTGTGCCTGTCCTGGTCACAAAATGGGAAATAAGGTTTCTGTGCCCAGCACATGGCCACCATGACCACGGCACCCGTTGCTGCTCAGGAGATGAATGCTGTTGGTATTTATGTCCTGTCTGGGCTGTCTGGTGTTTTGTGGGCACAAGCCACAGTGGCTCCAGCACCTTGCTGGGTTGCCCCAGCAGAGCAGAGCAAAGGGCCACCCCACAGTGCAACAGTGAACAGAACACCAGGACCAGGACGAGTGTGGTTTCAGGGAGGCACAGGTGATGGCAGCAATGGTGCTGCCCTCTGCAGCTCCCTCAGCCCATCTCATTTGGCAAACAGGCTCAAATGTGGTTCCCAGTGCCAGCCTTGTGCCAGTGGTGAGGCTGGTACAAGTCCTCACCAGCAGCACTTGGCCTGGCTTGTCAGGTGCTTGCAGGCACTGTCACTGTTTGCAGGTTGGTAGAATCTGTCACTGAGGGGTTTTCAGCAGTGGGAGGAGGGAAGGAGGAAAGAACCAGTCTTGTCAAAACACCTTGGCACTACCCTGACACATTTGATGTCACATTCTGTCTCACAGCCAGACCATTCCCCCAAGGCTGTCTTCTACCCCTCTCTCATAAACAAGAAGAACATCATGAACTTCTCACTGCTTCAGGCGTCACCTCATGCGACCTTTGCAAGGTGCAGGGTGGGGACATTGCCAGCACAGTGCTTTCAGTGGGGAGGAGAGGCATTACCCTGTCCTTCCCAAAGCTATTCAGAATGGTGAAATGGGTTCTCCCTGACATCAGAGAGCACTGGAGCACACAGCAGCCTCTCCCCAGTTTAGATATAGCCTAAACTAGTGCACGAGATATCCATCTTTGCAGTAGCCAGGCAAAATTACATCAGTGCGCTATAACAAATGTAGAGGGTTTATCCTCTTTAGAAAGGCAAATACTTAAGGATAGCGTAACTGAAACAATCTAGCAGCAACCTAGGCTTCAGGTCACACTGTTAAGGCAGAGTCCTCCCTTCCAAACAGCCCAATTCCCAAAAACACAGGTTAGTCACAGTTTTCTATTGAAACTTGATGTCATCATACTTACAATTTCAATTTCTGTGTCGAGTTTAAGTGTACTTGTGTTTAAATTCTAGTACCACCATCCCCACATGTTATATCAGCTTCTCTCACCGATGCAAATAAATTATTTATTTGTTATTTTTTATTTATTCCTCCTCTGGGACGGACATAAGTGTCGATCTCATTCATAACCCTAGGGAAAGCAAATGCGTGTATGGCATCATATTTTTTTGGTCCTCTTGCAGCACTATGATAAATCAGAGGAAATTTGAAGTCTAAATGCTTACCAAAAAAAATTTTTGTTTCTGGAAGCATGTAAGTTTTTAATCACATGCTGTATTTCAAAGCCTGGGGCTCATATGTTTTTGTTTGCATATCTAGGGAATCTTTGTATTGAGGAGCTCTCTGTGATGAGCTTTTAATATTCTCAAATATATGTATTCTGGCATCCTCTCCAAGGACCATAATTTTCTCTGTACTCTACAACATAGTGATAGGCAGAACCACTTCAGTAAATCTATAGAGGTAAATGGTTCTTCTTTTCTGATGTCGTCATCAGAAGCCCAGAGTCAACAGCTCCTAAAGGCCAGTAGTAACAGTTTCAAATGATCTTTAGCACATCTATTTCTAGAAATCTGATATTGTTTATATGCCTAATAACACTGTTTATTTCACTTTTAATGAAACTTACACATTCACTGCAAGACAGATTATTCAAAGGAGCAGTGGGATCCATGACTTCCCTTGGCAATTAAGAGACTTATACGTGAAGGAAATTTCTAGAAGGAAAATAAAGCTAAAATGCGCATCATACTAATGCAATAGTTAAAATGTTGTGTAAGATATCTTAACTTTTAATAAAGCTGATAGTCAGAAATTGACTGATATTTGAAGTTTAAAGGAAAAAATAAAACCCCTGACTTCTTTGTTCCTACTCAGTTTGGTTTATACTGAATGTAGTCTAGATGTTCCTTAGTGCTCCAACCATCAGTGAACCAATCAGTCTCATCTCTCCCCACCCAGCCTCCATTCTGCTCAGTCTGTAGGGAATTTTCAGTGGAAAGTTACCACCTATGTTTAATTTAGAAATCGACACCTACAAACTATCTTCCTATCTGTCAAAAAATAGACATCTACCAACACACAAATACCAGGAAACCTGTGTCCTAATAGTGAGAACAACTGGTGCTCATTTTCACCCTCCCTGCATGTTCCTCCAATTATGAGACTACTTTAAATCCATGTTCCCATCATCAGCTAAACCAATTTATTCTACGCATTCTACCTTCAAAAAGCAAAAGTCTCTGATAATTCCTTGGGTACCTGCTGGGCATACCAGTTCTTGACATATCACACACATTCATGCCTGACCACAAACATTTAGAAACCATTTCAAACATTGTCATTCCCTGAAAAATCACAGATGTGTGTGTCTATAAAAAGATATGAAAACCATATATGAAACCATAAATATTTATTTTGAAGGATATGATTGTTTTTAACCACTTTAATGCTTTTTAAAAAGTAATCAAAAGCCTTGGTTGTAACCCATCCTGCCTTTTCCTGAAACCTAGCAAATTGACAGGCGATTCAGTAGAGCTGTTCCTATTACTACCCAAAGTCCCTTCAGAGGGAATTCATCCTCTGTCTTTCTGCCAGAAACCTGTACTGACCCACATCCTCTCCAGCAGCATTAGGCATCAGCCCAGACCTTAAAACACAGGACCATGCAGCCACTATTAGGGGGGCATCAGTGCAGACTGTATTTCATTAAGGCAGCTTCATTCTTACTGAGAAAAAATGGCAAGACATTTCTGTATTTCACTGGCTCTTTTTTTAATGCGGACCTCCAGAGCAAAGGTTAACACTGTTCTTTACATCCTTTTCCCTCCATTACACCACAAGATACCTTTGCACAGCCAGTTATACAGCAAAGCAGACAGTACAGAATCAGTCAGGTTTCCTTGTAGAACCTGACATACACAGGAGAAGCAAAAAAAGGTTTTTCCCCATTCAATTCTTTTTTTAAAAGCCCACAGGCTGAAATAGAAGAGGCAAAGAGGCTGCTTAACCATCAATGAAACACAGACTTCAACAGGAGACTAAAAATGCTGCTGACAGTCAGTACCAATTGAGGGTCACACAGCACAGCTTGTTACTTTTTTCTAAAGCTTTGAGTGTTATTTATGCCACCTTAGGGCATAGTCTCTTACCCAAGACCAAGGGGAGCCAATGGGGGTCTCTGGATGATCTTCCTCCTCAGACGACATCCTGAGCTGGTAATTTTTTCCTGTTCTTCACATACACCACTAAAGCCACTCTTGGTTTCTGCCATGTACAAAAAAGCTGCCTTCAGATTTTAGCTGTAGACAACAAAGCTCCAGAGAATATAATTTCCCAGCGATCATGTTCTTGCTAATTTTACCTGCCGAAGTTCTTGGAAGCACACTCAGAGCAAGAAACCTGAGCTCAGTAAACCAGAGGACACTTTCCTTGCAACTGACTCCTTAAGTGCTCTAGTTCAGTCAAAAGGTTCAGTGAAAAATTAGAGCCTGACAAACAGAAATTCACTTCCAAACAGTCGATATCCTTACTTTCATATAAGATTTTATGGTCAGACAGTTTACTGAGTTATAAATTCGAGGAACAGAATACAAGGAATTTTTATTTCCAACATTTTATTACCATCATTAATCATATTTTGTGTGGATTTTAATAGTTTAACTTTTTTTTCAGGATGGGTTCTTATTGCCAAAATCTAATTCTGCCTTTCTGCACAGCTGCACAACTCCACAACCATAACTGTATGAGTGAGAAGGCAGCACAGCTTTCCTGTTCCTCTGTGCAATAACATTTGAAAGAGGACCATTTTCGTTTCCATTTGTTCCTTTTGGTCTTCTGTTTGTGCCTAGTTTGGTACCAGTATGTGGAATCCACACAGATCCATACAGATCACACACGATGTAACACCAGATAAACTTGTTCTGAATCCTATGAGACTTCTGGCTCTGTCTGAGGGGACAGCTGAGTGAGCATCTTGAAATCACTTCTGGCAGGAATGGCAGCCTTGCCACCAAGATCGAGCCTGAGGTTTTGTGTTCATACTGACCACTAACTCACAGCTATGATATACATTCAAATTCACAACCTGTGGCTTGAATTCTATTATTTATCATTCCTCTGCTTATAAGGCATCTGGCTGCAGTAGCTGGTGAAATAAAGTTGCTATCAAAACCCCTGAACCCTTCTGTTGCATGTCTGACTTTGGGCAAAGGCTTCTAAATCTTCCCACTGTTATGTAATGAAATGGGCTATTTATAGCACCCCCCTGCAGGAGAGGCCTCGCATTACCTATGAGCTGATAACAGTTATCAAATGAACAAGTATGCCCAGCTATGCTTCATATTTAACCCTAGGCTATATGCAAAGTCAGTGAGAAGGAAAATAATCAATTGATGGAAAAAGAAATCTCTGGAAATACGGCATTGAGTAGAGAAAAAGCCTGTTGCCAGTGTGTGGTCTCTCACCACTGTGAGTGTCACTAAGTAGGCAGAATGTAAAGACAGAGAGGCCCAGAAAGTGACAGCCCTCTGTGCCAGCTGGCAGCCCACCAGGCATTGTCAGCTGGAGGATTAGGGTATCACAGGCCGTGGCTGGACAGTGTGTTGTTTTCAACAGCAACATCAGCATCAGCTGGGCTTGCCTCTGTCACCCTCCTTATCCCAAAATACAACATGCAGGACTCTTTAAAGTCTGAAATACTTTCCTAAAACAATTTATTCTGGGGTCTCAAGAAGAGCTGTGGCATTCCAGCTGAGAGTTAAGTTCACTGCTGCATGGAGTTGCCTTTAAGCTTTGGGAGTATTGGGAATGAGTGTTATTCCTGTGTATCAACCAAGACTAACACAGCTGCCAAACTGCTCTGAATGCCTGACATGGCAAAGGAAATGCCAGTTTGTATCACAGGACCAGCATTAGATGCAGGCATCGAGCTCTGAGCTCACTCCAGTTACTCACTGGGCCTATGGGATTCTGTGGGCTCCCTCAGCACCCCTCTGGCACTGTCACACAGCCTACTTCTGCTGGCTCTGACCTGCTCCTGAAACCCTGGCACTCTGGCCCACTGCAGCCAGTCCCTGATGGACTGACTTTCCACCTGATGGGTGTCTTAGGATCACAGGACACTGACATGGAAGGCATTGGGAAGAGATCTAATAATCAAAAAAAAAGATGTTTACTTAGACTCTTTCCTGGTTCACATTAGAAGCTCTGAATCTGAAGTGGCCCAATAGCCAAGTCACCCTCAAGCTGTAGGGGAGCTCTTCCAAGAGAAAATAGCACAGCACTTAACTTACCAAGGTGCTCAAGTTACTCATTTCTGTTGTACACCAAATGTTAAGACTGAAACCCATTTATTAGCTATCTGACAGATCACATTTTCTTTCTGGAACAATTTTGGGGAAGGAAATCCAATACAATTCTTCTCATTTCAGCTAAACAGGGAAATGCCACACCTAATGAATTTCAATGGCATTCCTGCCCCTGCTGAAAGGTCTATTCACCAAATTTAAAAGATAGGAACCACTGTTTGTTGGAGTAATTTTCCACTGTCCCCACCCATTTCTTCTGATAAATTTTCTTTCAAGCTGTGACGGCTACATATAACAATCTATCAGAAATAGCATTCGAATAATTGTAATATGCTGCATAATGTTTATTTATCAAATTCTTCAAGAAGTGGGCGTGCATCTTTCCCAGCACACTGTATTCCTGAAGCCTTTGTCATTTTCTGTGCCATCCAATTTCAGGATCTTTCTGCTTTCACCAGGAGGCACTAACAAGTGTGGGAATTTTTCCTGTGCAACACAGATGTATCCAGTGGCTGCTGTTCCTAGATCAATGCATCCAGTATCCATGTCCAAGGGTGACCATCAGAAAACACTTCTGATCAATATTCCCATAAACGGAATAATAACTAGATGTAAAAGGACCTTTCCCCATAATTTTCATAAATTAAGACAATGTTTCCTAGACTTTTCCCAAGGTTCTCATTCCCACAACCTGCTCCCCACCCCACCTCTTTGCTGTCACACCCACACAGCCAGGCCACGGTTTCTTTGCC
This sequence comes from Pachycephala philippinensis, assembly GCA_013397055.1. Lineage (NCBI taxonomy): Eukaryota > Metazoa > Chordata > Aves > Passeriformes > Pachycephala > Pachycephala philippinensis. Next base: position 768,865 of record VWZT01016098.1, read on the forward strand.
TTCTTCCCAGTGTTCCCCAACAACCCCAGCAGCTGCTTTTCCCTCACTCCCTTCGCATTTTCGCACTCTCAGGACTTCACAACTCTGTTGCTACTTCCCCAGTTGGTGTTTTCAGCCAAAGACAAATGTGGAATAGTAGCTGATACAACAGTCACAGAAAATGTTCTCAGACTCACAGTTCATGTAGGCTTCACATCAGTTTTAGATTCCTGCTCAGTCCGTAGCCTCTGTGAGACCCTCTAGCAACAAGTTTCACTGGATAATTATGAAGTATATACAGAAGTTTTGATGCCAGTTTTAAACAGTGTCCTGTGATTTCACTACATGACACAGGTTAAAGAGGAGCCAATTTCTTTTTATAAACAGCATTTGCAAGTGCTGTATCATGAGAAGGTAAAAAAATTGTGATCACTCCAGAATATTTAAATATAGAAATATTAGCTCATGGTAGCCTCAACATGAACTTTATTTTGCTGAACTGATAACAGTCATCTTATTTTTAATATAATAATTTTTCAACTTAAAGATTAATTTAAAATTTTTTAAATACAATCACAACTCTACTGTACTGGAACAGCATCACTCTCCTAAAATAGTTTAGCTTTCTCCAGTCTTTTCACATTACAGTAGTTTCCATGGACAAAGCTTATGGAGCTGCTCTCTCTATTTTCTTTCTGTAAAGGTTTTTGTCTCATAAACACCCATGGCAATTTATGGCACCATGTATATTAAGAAAGCTATATTGAGAAAGCAAAAATAAAATCTACCTAACAGAGATGCTGAGTCATAACTCTCCTGTTTTGCAACTCCTGCAGAGGTAAAGTTCAAGATGCTGCATATTCAGACCAAATGTGATTCTAGTGGGGGACTTCAGAAGGGTACACAGGGCTGCCAGCCTGTCCCAATACAAATTCCATCTTGTCTGGGAGAGAACTTTGAGATTTATGGCTGATAAATAAACAGTATTTACAAGAATAATTTCAGGTCTAGTAGAGAGAAATCACACTATCAACATAAAAGAAAAGGTTCTGCGTGTTTGCAAATGCCCGTATATGAAAGTGTATCTTATGATGCAGAATCAACCCTGTGATTACTGCAATAACCTCTGAGCTGATATCTGTTCTCCAAGCTGTTAATTGTCCTGATAGGTAGTAACAAGTAAAAACCCACTTTCCTGCCAGTCCTGTTGCCTCTAAGTATAAAGAATATTGTTTAGTTACTGTTAATGGTGCCAGTCATTATTTTCCAGAGCACCACAGCTCACCCTGAGAGAATAATACTCCGTAGTATGTTCAGGGTTTAAGTGCATGATCAACACATTGGTCATGTAACAAGTGTGGAGAAATTTCCTTCTATTTATACTACTATGTAAATCTAAATCAAAAATTTCAGTTTCCTTGAGGATTTTAATCAAAACCACATTTATGTATGAAACTGCTTTATGAGGTCTTTCTTAAAATCATGGCGGTTGATTCCCAATGCCTTTTTCTCACAGCACAGGAGTCTCACTGTTATATCTGACACCCCATGACTTCCTTGCCAAATAATGTGTGAGCAGTGGGCAATGTCAGCATTTGGACTGTTGCCTCAAAACTGCCAGAGTTGTGTCCTCACAATCATCAGTGGTTATTTTTGGAGCTGTCAAAACAGGACTGGAAATGTTATAAAAGCGTTTGCAAACTACAAAAACCACTATTTATTCGGGCATAGACTGGAGCAAGGATAAGGGACAGAAAACAGTCAACAGGCAGAGGATGTATGGGACTAGTTTTACTTTTCATTGAAGAGCTGTACCCTTAAGGAAGTAGGAAAAAGGGAAGAATATGGATTTTTTTCACACCAGTATATCCACCATATTTCAGTGGTAGCTGGTGAAATATTAAGCCTGGTTGTTGAGGGGATGATGTGGGAGAGGAGGACTGTGGTGGGAGGGTGGAAAGGGAGCGTGAAAGCTGGGTGTGGTGTGGTGGGGTGAGAGGCTGTGCCTGGGGCTGTGCTTGCCCAGCAGCGTGCAGGGCTGTGCTCTCTGGGCAAGCCACGCATGGCAGAGGGATGCAAGCAGAGGTTGGGGTTTACGATAATTGCAGTGCTTTACCACCCTGAGAAACAGCTCTGGCACAGTCATTTCTGGCACAGGCACTGTGGTAGCATCTGGGGAATGGACCCCAGGAAGGAGTGATGTCTCGCAATCCTCACTCACCCCCACAGCCAGACCAGACCAGCAGCCCGTGGCAGATGCTGGGTCCTGTTGAGCTGGGTGCTCATGACACCCACACAAATTCCAACTGCCATGGAAATCCAGATTCTTTCACACCGCACACAGTCCCTGCCCAGGGTCTTTGTGCCTCTGCAAACACCTCCTACTGCAGCAAAGGAGCTCTGCTTGTCCCCAGCTTCTTCCATGCTGCTGGCTCCATTCATAGCCCCCATTTCACTTGCTCTTCATTTTCTACCCTGTAGAGCTGTCCCTTGATCTGCCCTTTGGGTTTATTGTACCTCTTTGTGTGAGTGACACCTTTCACAACAGAGTGTCACAGATACAGCCTTTGAGAAGCAACCCCCTCACAAGCAATGTTTAGCAACTGCTTTTAGATGCAGAGTGGGAGCTGAGATCAGTACATTCCCTATCACCACAACAGGAGGCACTTGCTAGGGAGGGATGAAATCCCTTACATCCTCTAGTGATTAGATTAGACATTAGTGCTTAAGTGCTTGTGAAGAGTGCTTTAATAGAGAAGAGAGGATGGTAGGAAGGAAAATAATGTCACCTTTCCAATAACCTTCTCTATATTTGGACTCTGTCTTTTGCAGAAGCTGAATCATAAACCACTTCACTCTGACACACAATTCAGAACATGCTAATAATACTATCTGCAGGTGATAATAGTGGATGACTAAATCAGAAAGCATGGAAGGTGCTAAAGAAGAAGGCAGAGGCTATAAAAAGTTTGTTTGCTATCACATTATCAAGTGAATCCACAGGATGGAGAGCTCTGCTTTCTTGCCACATCCAAACTCAGAAAGGAAATACTTAAAAGATTTGTGTGTAGAATGGGCATGGGCCAAGTTTTCTCACAAAGATCACTAGGACTGAAAGCCAGTAATTCCTTCTCACAAAAGAAAGACAAGAGAAGTGTGGAGCTGGGACCTATGGTAAAGAACTACAGCACCAAGAGTTGCAGCACCGAATGCAGTCCCACCCAAAAAGATTTGCTTTAATTTATCATTATTATTTATCTATATTACTTTATCACCTCAGAGTCCCAGGTGGACACAAATCCTACATTGCCCTCTCCATGAAAGCTTACACTCTAGGGGGGCTTAGCTTGTAAACTAGGTCAGGGATGAAGAAACTTTTGGATGGAACTCTGGAGGGTGTCTCTCCCTGAGTCACCCACCATCATTTTCTGGCATCCTGTGAGCAAAATGCTGTGTTTCTCTACCATGTGGGTGCAGAGTTGCACCCGCAGCACAACAGGAAGTACCTGCATTTTGGTCACAGGGTAAGGGCATATCTGGTCATATTACAGGATGTGCTCCAAGACAATGGGCTCTGCATGCAAGTTTCATCACATACAACTGTTCCTATGTATAGTCCATGATGGAGAATGATTGCACTTGGTCACACAGCACACACAGGTCTGCTGAGGCCAGGCCCTGGGACTCGTATCCTGCAGACAGGACACAGTGTGTAGGCAGCTCATGGAGAAAAAGGTTAGCATGAAACAACACTCAGGAGTGTGATGGCTTCAGGCAACTACAAGCTGTATTTTGTGAAAGTTTTGAAGACTTTGTGGCAAAAGAGAATGTTAAGAAAGGATATGATTTATTTTTATTTATTGTTTTATTACTTTGTACTTTAGGCCTTTTTTAGTTTCTTGGAGAAAATGGATGTCTAAAGACTGACAAAGCAAATCTCAGATCTAAAAAACAGAAAAAATTAATGGACACTTGGTATAAACTGTTTAAATATTTGGTTACAAGAAAGGAAATTTCAACCCACAGTCTTTAGATCTGAATTCTCTCAATAACTCTTATACCTTTGAGGCTGTGTTATGTTGTAGGTCATTAAGCTGTACTGTATTTTCTCTTGATCAGTTCAGGTCATTCCTTAATTACATTAACTCCTTTCAGTCAACACTTCTCCTTTGTTTTTTTCCACTACAAAAATGTGTATATTTGTTGGTCTGGTACATCACCAAGACACATGTCCATGCAGCATGAACTTTATTTATAAAGGATGGATTAGACATAAATCTCACACTTCCTTAAAAAAAGTTTAAATTAACTAATCAACTGATGAAAACTGAACAGTTAATACTATTTACATAGGACAATGCTCACCCTCCTTCACAAAACTTAAAATGAATTCTCACTCTGAAACAAGGACAATGAAATATAGAAGCACACTGATTGCTAGCAGTTGCCTTGTAGACAGCAATCCACATCTCTTACAGAATTCACAACTCACAGAACTTACATTTTCTCTGTAAAATAACCTAAATTAGCTCTTTGGCATAGGCATACCAATGTCTGCGTTTCAAGGCCAGTACTGTAACAGACTCAGCCACCCAAAAGCATTTCATTTGTACAAAGTCAATGATCCCCCCCCACTGGTGTATCCAGCAAGAAAGGCCTGCCCAAATATTAGATGTCCTCTGACAATGTCTATACTCATCCTTCCCACACCTTGGCTGAGTGATGCTAGCACTGATTCTATAAAGACAAACAGGAAGTTTGCAACTTAGACAGCATTTCCAAACACCAAGACAAAGACAGTGACCACCAATTTCACATTTAGAGTGTACGAAATATCACAATGCCCGGTGCCCTTTTAGAACATGTTTTTAGATTTTCACCTGAATTTCTCAGAAATGTAATCTCCATTTTATCACTCCTTTAAAGCACCTTGGCAAGAAAATATCCCCAGAAAGTGTATTGGGAGTGTTTTAGAACCATCTCATCTGCTTTCCTGAGTGCCCTTGCCTCAGCTTGAAGTCTACAGCCAGTCTACAATTCAGTCACAAAACATCACTGTTCTAGATGAAATAAATCACTTGCAGGTCAGTCCCACCATTTGATCTCTTCAGTTATTGAAGTTAATACCAGTTTCAGGTTTAAATGTTCAGATCTCATTTTACCATCATTGTTAACTCTCCTCCTTACGCTAATAAAACCACACATATAATTATGCTTCTACTCCAACAGTCCTGCATGGTAAAACTATCCAGCGTGGCAGTTATTCCAAAAATTAAAGCCCCAACTGAGTTCCTACTATTAAAGAAATACACTTTACAAATCTTCACATAAGAAGCCTACCTGGATCAATCAGTAGCAGTATGCTACAGAACTGTAACAACTCCTGTTGCCCTATGCCAACTTTGATAAATAAGACTTGTAAACCAAAACCTGCTCCTAAATTTACATTTCCTATTTTTGGAATGTACAAAAAGTTTCCTAAAACTTTTCATTATGAACTTGCATGTGGTCTTCTTTGTCACAGAAGAAGTGCACTCGACCTCTCTTCTGATACAAAATGCTTTCCACCCTCTGCGTCTCTATCAGGAATTAGGGATGACTTCCATCAGAACATTAAATTAGAAAAGTCACTTCAATGTTTGTAAATATGATGTTAAACTGTCTGATTAGATATCATTCTAATAAACAGCAGAAAACAGTCCTGTTTCTGTTCAGAAAGCAGAGCTTCTCAAAAGTAATTTCATGAGATGGTGGCAATTAGTGTCTTGTGTCATTCAGGAAATGTGTCTCTTTTCAATTAAATATGTCGTCCAGTCAGGAAGAAAAGTGGTCTGTCCTCTTTGGCATTGGCAGTCTGGAATTCGTCCCGCAGCCGGAACTGCCATTCGTCTTCCAGCTCCAACCGGACAACAGTCTGGCGGAGAGAATTGCGATCCTGGCAAATCACACACAGGGTGGCACCTAAGCAAACAGGTCAAAAGAAACTCAGGTGAGTATTCCCTTTGTTCTCAGATCATCCACCTCCCACCACCCTTTGGCACGGAGAACTCCACCACTTTCACATCAGGAGTTACAAATGGGCTTGGGAGAAAATTCGGCCACTGAGGTAGGACTTGAGGAGAGCTACGTTCAGCTATCTGTTTGTCAGGATCTTCTTCTGTGACTTGAGGTACCTCATAAGCATCTAGTAGACAGGAATAGCAGCACTTTCTGTGCTCCTTAGGGTAGGAAAGGTAAAACTGGCAGGTCTAAGGAGGTGATGATGGGTCCTGGCAGCAAACCAGATAAAGCCCTACATCCATTCCTATTGTAGCCCTTCTGATCATTACCTTTGTTGCATGAAACCCTTACTCAGCAACAAGTCAATCACTGTGACGGTTGACAAGCTCTTTGTGCTTTGCTGCCCAGAAATGGTCTAAACATGTCTTTAAAACCAATCACAAATTTTAGTGGCTTTTGGATTGGTAAAGTCATGTGCTGGCAACAAAGAATTTGGTTTATGTGGCTACAGACACAGGCAAACCCAGAATGCCACAGTAAAAAAATCATACTTCAGTAACCAATGCCAACTGTCCTGACTGGAATGCTGATAACCACTTTAACTTGCATGCATGGCTTCCTGGCTTCTGAGAAAAGTCCTCCTTTAAGAGGAAATAATTACCTCACCATCATTCAGTAATCTAAATGAGAGATGGTGAGGTAAGTGGTAATGCCCAAGACAAAAAAATCCTGTGAATATAATAAAAAGAAACAAGACAGACAGTCACATGGTGTTTAAGTCTCATGTGACGGGTTAGAAAATCAAGTAGACTGCCAAGGGCGTTGGAGAAATCCCAAAGCAAACACACTTTGTGCTACATGATATAAAAATTGACTGGTTTATGCAAAACAAGACTGACTGGTAGCCTCTGTTTTAGATGCAGCAAAGAACACAGCAGTTTACAACAACTCTGCCAGTTTCAAGAGGCACTAACCACGGTGCTCTTCTCCCAGTGACAGTTACAGAGCTGAGTGAAACAAATCCCCAGAGCACCAAATGCCTAAGGTAGTAGCAGAAGGATCCAAAAGAAGTTTGCAATGTGACAGTCTGCAACATAAGTGGAAGTTAGTTATCCACTGCTATCCACCATCATAAGGATTACATGGAGAAACTGGGTATTAGGAATAAATTTTAAATGGGTCAGTTTCTATTTCTAAAAATAGAAAATAGATTTTCATAGAGGCTTGTCCATCATCCATTTTCTGTCAAAATTTAGGAAACCTCCAAGAACACAGCAGGTAAATGTTTCATGCATAAATCTTCAATACTCAGTTTTCAAATACAGTGTCAGGAGTTGTGCACATACTCTAGGCAAGATGATATGGATCCAACATTCCTTCCCACTTAGAAATCTGCAGAACTTATAGCACTGCTATATACCAGTTTACTACAGTGCAGAGCCAGCATGATCAAGCATCAGATTTGGGTGGGACATATAAAAACAAATATGAATATATGCATATACATATATATGCATATAGATTTCATATAAAATAGATTTCCCCCATGTTCCCAGAGACCATGTAATCTAATTCTTTGTAATAAAATTATTGCAGCTCACCTTTAATAAAATGAAACTTCTTCAAAAAGCCAGCTACAACAAAGGAGTCACAGAGGTACAGCAGCAGACCACTGAAGGTCAAACCAGAGGAACTGATATTCAGAGAATGAGGACGAGAACTCACATAGCAAACTGCAATCTGATTGGGAGAGGGTGGAAAAAAATTAACATCTTTTGAGCTTCCATATAAAGCTAAGAATTTATATGAAGCTTCCAGTACTTGCACCTGATTCAAATTCAGACTTTCTTTCCAACTCCAAATATTGTGAGCTTTATAGTTCCTTCCAAAACATCCCACTACTTATCAACAATATACATAAAGCACAATTCATAACTATGTGTTGTTATTATTCATTATTATTACTATCACAAGGCTTAGATGTGATAGAGTTTGAAAGCTGCAGTAAGAACAGCTCCCCACAACCATAGTGCTGTGACCTGCCCAGCACATTTTATTTATATGTGAGTAAATACAGTCACTGTGCAGTCAGACATGAAAAGGACCCTTAGAAATTCCAAATTTCATTTACATTACAATACGATTACTCAAGTCAGTAGAGTTGTGTATATACATGAAAGTATGACATTTCCCCCCCCTTGCCTAGTTTGTTTTTATGGCTACTCTTGAAATCCACTAGGAACTGGGAATATTTACAGCCCTCTTTCAGGATTTATAAATTCAGATTAAGGAATCTTCCATGCAAGGCTTTGTTTCCAAAGTGCACTGTACTACTTAGTTGGGGCAGATCCTCATCTGGCATAAGTCAGCATAATTCAGTGGAGGAAGGTTGAACCACAGCAACTGAGACTCTGTACCAGTATGCCTATTCCATATTCCTTCAGTCCTATTGTATCATATTCCAGTTCAGGCAGCAATTCCAGAATGAAATTGAACTCATTTCATGTGCTGAATGGGCTAGAGCTGAAAGGATGCAATAGATGAAGACAGCAACAGTACAACACCCTCCCACTGAGTTTGTTTTTCCAGACATGGTGAGAACAAAAGCACAAGTACTCAAAATGTTCTGGGAGCAGCATACATGATAAGGTTATTACACAGCTCTTTGGAAGAGAAGTTCAGTAAACCCAGTAAGACTGAATTTCATTTAGTGTTCAAGTGAAGAGGTAAAAACAGTCCCTCTCTCCTGAACCACACCACCCTAGTACCAAACTTCTATTGACGTATTTGAGTTGAAGTATGACCATGGCTTTAGATCCAAACTTGTCAGAGACAGCCAACAGCTCCTGAGACCTAATGTCAGCTTCTCCCATTCCAACTGGTTGTCTAGTATTTGATTCTCTGCCTCAGCTTGTCAGTCTAAAGTGAACTAAAACATCTGTATATATTTGAAGTGCTTTCTAAGGGTTATCTAGTAGTCCTCTCGTGGAAGAAATTTTTTGTAGGAAGAGCCAAATTATAGCAGACTGAGAAAACACTTCACAGACTATATTAGTATTTAGGACAATTCTGGGATTGCTCTCCATGTACTTTAGTTGAAGCCTCTGACAATATCTCTATGGGACTAAGAATTTGATTTTAACTTTATAGGGATGTACCTCATTCTTCAAAGGCTGATGTATTATTAGGAAATACATCAACTAATCCATCCAAAACAGAGCCTACAAATTTCTAGAGCTACTTGGAGATTGTTTTGTTCAGTACCTGTGGTCCTAAGTTAAGGTAACAGTCCACAGATAGCACTGGATGGCTATAGTTCTTCAGCGAGAGAGGGAAGAAGCGATGGCTGTGATACTGGAGATACTTTTCAAGGAGCAACTGAGCAGGTGCTGCCAGGAAGGTGTGCTTGCTGTCAGGAGCACAAATGTACTGAGCAGGGGAGATTGAAACTGGAGTGTCAGATACCTATGAGGAAAAAATATTTCTTGTACAGATCAATCTTAATCAATCAAGTTGAACTTATGTGAATTCTGGTTTGTATAAAATATATCTCTACCCTAAAAATCTAAGTTTTACATAAGAAGAAAAGTGATTCAGCTAAAAATATCTGCTACCAAAAAAGTTTCAACTTCATAGAACTATATTTGTGTTTATAGTCTTTGAGGTTTCTTCTTTGAATTCAAAATACTCCTACCTATAAAATCACATGAAGATGAGCAATTCTATAGCTCAAGATAAAATCCACATAGTGAATGGTTACTTGGATTGCAAAGAGACACTATACATGTTTTTTTAAGTTTTAAAGGAAAATTATTAAGAAAAGGTGTATTTATGACAAGAATATTGTGGATTCAGAAATAAATAACTAAAAAAAGCCCCACGTGGCAGACATACTGCATTAGTGGCAATGGATGACGCATCAAAATACCTCAGGTCTCCTGGTTAAAAGGTACAAAAATGGAAAACAGAATTTTAACAACAGTGCAACAGAGGTCTCAGTCCCCACCTTAGACTTTATGTGGAAGGATCGTTGTCCTCCTACTGCAATTTGCTTTTTCATGACATTGAAGTGGTTGAACCGGCAGATGAGAAGGCCAGCACTGTGGACACGCAAGTTGAAGTCAACATCATCACACGTAAATCTGGAAAGAATAAAATCATAGCAGGTCAGAGGAATCCTTCTCATCACACACTGACAAATACAAGCACTCAGAGCCTTTGATCAGCACCATAGCAAGGACAGGTATCAAACATTCTGACCCTCCACCAGTGCCTATCAGTCAGGGAAAGGGGCTTCAGCTTTCTAATAATAAACTAGGCTGGAATCAGTTTGAGAAGATCAGAATGAGGGAGGAAAGCTCTTAGGGAGGGAAAGGATCAAAGGCATAAAGTGGAAAGGCAGTAAATTGCCAAGGAAAATACCCAGGAGTTAAAATATTTTCTTTGCCTTTTACTAAAATAATGTAGTCACAAGAAATTGCTACATACATTACTACCCCAAATACGGTAAAGGAAATTAATTCCTTTGACTTCTAAGGAAATGGATGAGGCCCTACATTTGATTTGTCAAATGCACAGAAATATCTGACTACTCATTTTCCCCTCAGAATACGAATATCTAGCAATTTGTTCAATGTTCCTCTACAGAACTAATGTCATTTTATTTTAGAAACGAAAACTATTTGAAGGTAAGGAGTCTTAATACAAGAGAACTGCTGGGACAGAGGAATAGATTAGCAGAATGAGGCCAAAAATCCCTGAACTAAATTTGACCCATTTAAAAAACATGATGGAACACAATAAAAGGTAAACTCCTAAAGCTGACTAAATTCAAATACTCTGATCTCTGGAAAATTCAGACTCAGTTCTCCATTTTGAATATATTTATTACAAAGGAAACAGGGTGATGTGCAGAACCACTGGATTGACATTCAGGGCTTGAGTTTAAGCGATCTGAGCAATCAGTGCAACAGTTGGCATCAGTGAGAAACATGGCATTCAATTAGAGCTTTTAAAAGTTTTGTCTTTGATCTTAGCAGTATCTACATTATTATTTGGCATCCCTGACTGTCACTGTCTCTGTGTTTTAAAATGTACCTTTTTCCTTGGCCAGGCTTGGAACATCATGCAGTACTTCACACTCAGCAGTACCCACACACAGGATTACTGTGGGCCTTGTGTGGTTCAAAGACAGAAGCAGGAAATAGGTGGTGTGATGTGGCATTCCTGACATTTTAACATTGTTGCTTGTACTCATACCATTTTGCTCTATTGTCATTGTCTCCATTTGCCCTTCATATATAACACTTCATAAGGTAACAGAGTTAGGCAGCCTGGGAGCACAGTTCTGTACCAGGAGAGGCACAGAGGCAAATTTAAAATGCTCTTTTAAAGTGTCAGGCTGGTGACAAAAGAAATATAGATCATCTGTTTATTCACAAAATAATGAAAGCAAAATGCTTCCCTGCAGTTACAAGTAAGCTTGGACTTCAAAAGATAGCTTCCTGGGTTAGGAGAGTTCTTCTGAAAAGCAGTGACTGATGTTCAGTTACCTAGGTGTAGCTGTGTAGAGCCATTTTAATTACCTGGGTATCCCACCTGGCTTACAGAAAACCACACAGATTTCATGTCATACCCGCCAGCCCCATATGGATGTCTTCCATATTCTAAGGCGCTGAAAGACCAGTTTTAGACAAGTGAATCCCACCTCTAGAGATACGTCCCTCAGAAATGGAGAGAAACCCACAGTTTATTACACCCAGATCAGTGTAATTCTGTTAGATTATGAACCTAGAGAATACAGTTCTTGTAACTGTGGTAATACTGTGAATGACAAAAGCATAATCTGATATATCCTAACTGTCAGAATAAAAGAAAAAGTAGGATTTCTGAGACAGCTGAATGTGAGAAACAACCACCAATGTGAACAAGACTTATTTATTCTTTTCTTCTGATTGTCCTGATGAGCACACATGTGGTATGCTGCAGTGTTGTGCTACTCAGGGTAAAAAGTCCAGATATATATCAGAACAAGATTTGGCTATGCACCATTCATCCATACATCCCTGTTTCCTTTGGAAGGCAGAGCAGGTAAGCAGACAAGAGGGGAAGCACAGTGTTTACCAATGGCCACTTGGAGTAGAACGACACTGCAGGGCACACTGCTGAGTGTGTCTACCCTGTCATTCAAATATGACTGTTTCATTGGAACTACAGAAATTAATGTCTTTTTCCAACTTCTGGCAGCTTGGGAAGGATTTGAATCACCAGTAAGAAAACAAAATCTGTCTTCATGCCATTCACAACCTCCCTAAAAAAAAAAGAGCTTTTGTAAAACTTCCTTTATTTGGTTCATTGTCTCTATTGAAAGGTGCTACTGATTCACGTACCTGTTCTGATTGTACTGTACATTCTGTGTCAGATCCACATTCAGCATAATGAAGTCATGCACATGGCAGCAGGAGAATGGTTCCTTGATCTCAGCACTGTTTGTTTTACTGGACCATTTCCTCATCCCAATTAGGGCATAATGAGTGACATTGGGAGTTGCTTCAATATGCTGCAGAATTTGCTTCAGGGAAACATTCCTTTCAGTCCATGTATAGTCACTACAATAATTATGAAAATGTGTTAATTTTAAAATATATAGAGAACATTCAGAATCTCTTTCAGCTGAAGAGCAATTCTTAACAGTTGGAAGTTGTTATAACTTTCAGGTAGGTAACTCCAGTGTTGTCTTACTTTACTGTATTTGTTTTATCTCTCACTCTAGTTAAAACTTAAAATTAACTGGTGCTTATGTGATGGGGACTGGTATGACAGATCTGAAACTTTGTCTAGATCTCTCAAAACATTCACTCAGATACATAAACCTTTAAAGTAACCTAGATAATATTCCAATAAATCTTGGAGGGTTGCTGACTTGTGCCATAACCTAAGCACAAAGTATTAAGAAAAGTTTGCTGTAAATTCTGCGTGGCACTGTTCATGGAATAGATAAAAATATCTAGCACAAACAATATTCTAATATTTTTGGGGGGTTTTCTTTAAACAAAAATACTGGTTCAGGGATTTAGGGAACCTATAAAGGAGCCACACAGACTGGGACTGACAAAAGAGCCAAAGGAAATCAGTTGCACCACTTGCACAGAATTGTCATTTAGCTTCCCTAGAAAAATTTGATGAAAAATGTGCATGTAAGTGTCCATGTTGTCCAGTGTATCAGGGAGTGTTTACAAAGTCTGAAATCTGCACTCCAAGTAACTCTAGCTCGGACAGCGATGGCTGCAGGGCACATAAATCCTCAGGGGACAGGAATGGAAAACAGGCACTACACTGTGCTATGTGAAGACAGATGCCTAGGAAAGTACTCTCCTTAGGCAAATAAAATTCTCTACTTGTACAGGGTAGAAGTTGTAGTGTAGCAAACATAATTTCAAAATTACACAGAGAGAAGGTTAAAAGAGATCAGCTGAAAAAGCATATATTACACTATTTACCTTTTCCTGTCTCCTGAACAGTCAACTTCTACTGCATTCCACATAACACAGGAGTCATCCGAAATGACAATGAAAGGCCAAATATCCTGGGGTTTTATCCCCAGCTCTTCCTGCCGATTCCGTTCAAGCTCCAGGTTATGATAAGACAACTCTTTTATCAGGAAGTGTGCAGCACCTGAAACCATGCACGTAAACCATCAAATTAAAAGTAGGGGCAGAAGGTGTTTACTTTTAACTTAGAAGCCTTTTGAAGTGAGTATTTCTGCAGACAAGGGTATGAATCACTCTGGAGATTTTAACACCCCAACAAAGCCTTGGCTTTGTCACTTGCCAAGCAAGAGACTTAAAGAACCACATTGGGATGGATGCAAAATGAAGTTTGACTTCTGTGGTAAAGATTTGCTAGTGTCTTAAGGATTTAGGAACTACTTCTTTTAACCTGACAAATATTTGAGTCCACTAGCATCTCTTAGTGCAAAGAGTTAGAGATGTTGGCTGACCAGCTGAATGACATGGGAAATTGTCCCTGATGATCTGCTTTGAATGTTTGTCACTACTGCTGTATGTAAGTTGTTCCAGCAGCACAAAGGGCTGAATATTTCAGAGGTGTTATATTAGCATAACCTACCTAAGGGATGTACCCAACCAGAGCATCACTGCCCATGCAAATAATACACAACTTATTTCCACAAGGAAGCAGAGTCAGTAAGTCCATCTGAGTTAACACCCTCAGCTTCTTTCAAAGTCAATAGAAGAGAGTTAAGTATTTCTAGGTTGCAATTCATTGAGCTTGTTTTAGGTGTCCTGGATTAAGAGAAGTGTATCTTCAGCTGTGACACACTGTCTTCAGGGGGAGTCCACATCACCAGACCAGACATCCTAGCTACAAGGTGTGTGTCTGTATTTCACACAGGAGTAACAACACCTCAAGGGCCCAAGTTGCGTGTCCACATTTTTTAGAACTTTTTGTTACACTTACCTACTCCAGCACTGTTGAAAATGCTTGGAAGAACAAGCATGATGTGGTTGGGCCAATACTTCTTATATATGGCCATTTCATACTCCTTGACAACTAAAACATGCAAATGACTGGCTCCATCCATTGCATGATATAAATTGAAAAGCCCATGTTCATGACGACCAGTGGTGGGAGTAAAAGTGGGGCTTTTTATGTAATCTTCACTCTGTAGGTAATAAGAAGTGTGAGCTTCTGTTTTAATCCAGAGAGAGAAAGCAGAAAAAGAATCTTCAGGAGAATAAGCCAGATCCACTAACACTAGACAAACTGACACATTTTAGATTTCCTTGACAGGAGAATAAACAACTTTTATAAGAGTTGGAAAAAAGAAAACTCTATCACTTGGCTTATTTGACTGATGAGAGTGTGGTGGAATGGATAGGACTGCTAACCTTGACCTGCCAAGCGCACAGGTACCTTGAGGCTAGATCTGGAAAAGGATTTAGGTCCATATAAGACAGTAAGAAACACCTTACTCCAAAACTACAGTACAAGTCTTCTGACTGAAGCAAGTGAATAGAAAAAGAACCAAAGAATCAACCTTGATAATGAGCAAAAGAAAGAGCTTATTGGTGGCTCGACAATTTTTTTCATGTATCCCATTCTGGGAGAAAATACAAGCTTAGTATAAGGACATCTTCATTGTCTCTTGACAGTAGGATTGGTAGTACAGAGAATACTAATTCAACAAATTTTGAAATCGGTGGTCTCTCTCTCCCATATATGGCCAAAAATATAAATAAAAATATCCATCTACCTTATCTGTGACTAGTGGTAGCCTCATGCTTTCCAGTTGTCTTCCCGGATGGCTAAAGACAAAATGATGCTCCTTTGATTTTGGAATGATAAAATGCAGCTGGATCTCTTCTCCCAGCATAGAATAAGAAAAGGCAAATGCATGCAGAGTGGACTCATAAATCTAAGGATGGGAAAAATATGATAATTACCGTTAAAGTCAAACTACAAGGTCTCAGTGTAGTTTATATACATTTACAAAATTGCTAAACAGATTACAGTCACTTACTGTATGCAATTAGATTTTACTTCATTATTCATAAGTGTTAAACAATATTCCCTAGGCTAGAGCTTACACTAAAAAAAATACACATTAAAGTGTTCCCTCTTTTGAAACTGTTGTTTCAGCTTCATCTTGCAGATGGTACCAACACAGGCTACTCTCTTGGCTTTCAGAAATACTGACACAGAAAAACCAGTATTTGCATTGCTGACACCTTCTTCCTCACGTTATAATAGGCACAAAATTAGAGAATTACTCTCAGTAAGAGCAAGTTGTACACCACACATAGACTGCTCTGTACTGGACTACTCCTGTATCAGAAGTAGCACCTGCTGCAGTTACTCAGGTGCAAAGTTTACTGGGAAAGTAGTTTTAACTGGTAGTACACCTCAAGAAATAACAAAATCCATAAATCAGCTGTCTGTGTACGCATATATAACTTCTAAGCCAATTTAAATACAGTGAATGTACACAAACTGTGTTTGGGTTGTGTCTGCTTCAGCTTCTGATCTGCAGAGTAACATCTGGAAATCTTTACCTGGTACCTGGGATTGAAACCCATATACTGATGACACTGTTCACAGTGATGGTAGGTGTTATATGCTGCATACTTGGACAATCTCATCCTGGTTGTCTGGCGGCACGTGTACATATCCTCCTGTCTCCTGCTCATTGATCTGTCTATTAAGAAATGAAACAAATTAAATGTAACATAAATTCAAGGCTAGAATGTATTCTCTTCTGACAGACTGTTTCTGTCACTGAAATCAGCTTCTAGGGAAAATGGCAATATAAAACACGTACAAAACAAATTGTGAATTCATTCTGAGCAGAGTATATTTTATAAATTGATTTGTACAGCAAAGGGAACTCCAAAGAAGTATCTACAAATTCATGATTATGATAATTCTGTACAGATTTCACATAAGGCTAAGACAGGAGCAATGCCTGATCATTAAATTTTCATTGTTGCTATTATTGGTTGAATGCTTACAAAAGCAATAAATAGCAAAAAAGAGCCTTATGGCATTTGTCATTCTGTGACAGACATCACAGTAGATTATGTGGAATGAATTTGGCAATTTAGTGATGTTGCTCCTTAGTGTCTAATCCATATTTTTCAAAGGGTCCCCTTTGTGAGAGACTGAGGGAAGATGAGGTGTATTTCCTGCTGAAAAGGACTTTGTTATTTCATCTTTCACTCAAGATTTTCAGCATTAGATCAGGTTGCTCAAGGCTGTTCCTTGTCATGATAAGTTTTAAAAATCACCAAGAGTGGAGTTTCCATGACCTCTCTGGGCAACCTTCTCTGTGGTTTGACCACTTTTATTCTGAAAATATTTTTCATACTATCTAATTGTAATTTCCCATATTGCAACTTGTGTCTGTTGTCTCTTGTCCTTATGCTGTGTATCTATAATAGTTTGTGTCTATAAATTCCCATTAGGAAGTTGAAGACAGCATTCAGATGCCCCTGCTAGACTTCCCCAGATGAAACAAACCCAATCCACTCAAATTTTCTTCACATCTTGGTGGCTGCTCACAAGCCTTGCTTCTCTATGTCAACATCTTTCTCATATGGGGAAGCCAAAAGCTTGACAGAATACCCAGATGTGGCCTTAGAGTTCCCATCAGAGAAGAATCACCATGTCCCTTGACCTGTTGCAATTCTGATATTTTAACTCTGCTTGAAAGTTTAACAGGATTCTCACATTAAAAGTAAATAAATACATATATGTGTACCAATCTAGATTTTTAAAATTCTAACCTTCACTGTTTATAGTCTGAAGCTTTGAACAAATCAGACTTGCATCTTCATATTTTGGATCATGGATAGTGTAGTCAAAAGGTATCTTCTTAAATGTCTCCAAATCTGGCCACATATCTCCAAGCTGATGGCAGTATTGATCAGATTCTTCTTTTATGTCTATGATATTATTGAAAAATAAGAATTCAGAATTTTTTAAAGCTCTTTATATTGCTATAGATGGTTTTGCTGTACCTATTATTTCTGCTTCATTTTTTCTTCCATTAATCTGATGACATAGTATCATTAGCACCAAGAGGTAAACCTTTGCACAAACGTACCTCACACCTCAACACAACTCTGCCTTTTAAAAATTATCTTCATGTCCTGTCAGAGCTACAGAAATACATCTGGAAACACAGAGGAGTAATACACAGTAAATAAAGC
This sequence comes from Pachycephala philippinensis, assembly GCA_013397055.1. NCBI lineage: Eukaryota > Metazoa > Chordata > Aves > Passeriformes > Pachycephala > Pachycephala philippinensis. The sequence goes on from VWZT01016098.1 coordinate 786,573, forward strand.
AAGTATGGACTAAAATCAGCTATTAGAGAGCAGAAACATTCTTCCCTCAGGTAGTCTTGTGTACTTAGAAAATATGACATTGCTCCTCATGGTATAAAACTGCCAAAATTTCAATGATTCCTTTTATATACTTTACCACAAAACTTCATTGCAATTCTACACTGAAAACCAAGGGCTGGATATGATTTAATATACATAAATGCTGTTTCTCCCTTTCCACCAAAACCAGAGGTATGTTCTTTGTTTACAGAGAAGATGACTAAATTTTAAATGATGAATAAAAAAATAAAATACTCTTAAGTATCAGTTGAAGATCACAGAAAATTTTTCTCACAGTATTTAAATAATGTAAAGTAATTGCAAATGTGAATAGGATCGAATAGGCATAGAATATACAGACAACTATATTTCAATTTAGCATAACAATTTTCTATTGTCTCCAGGATATCTTTATATCAGGAACTTACTAGTGTTGATTTCTTCCTCATCATAAACATCCACTTCTGTCAGTCTAATCAGCATTCGGGACAAAATACTGAGGAACTGCAGATAGGCGCCTGTTTTCCCTATCTGTAAACATATGAATCAGAAAAAAAAAAAAAAGTAAACTTTTGCTTTTCACCATGTTCATTTTCCACATATCTGGAAATTGTGGTGAAACTGAATATTAATATTCAGTGCTTGGATATCCTTGTATTTATATATTCCTTGGCATAAATGAAATGTTAATGCTGAACAGTTTTATTCTCTCTATGCAAGAGCCTAGCTGGAAAACGCATTTTATATCACAGCTCTAATTACAGGCCCACAGACAAGAATTTTCTCTCCTGATGTTATAGCTTCTACATAGGCAATGAATGATTTAAAAATCCTTACAAGCTCATAAAATGTACAAAAACCCTTCCTGAGTTACAAGATAACTAAAGAATTACCCCAACCCTTTCATTTCCATATGATTTACCAGTACACTGCCTGCTGCTGAAGTACAGTGACTTTCCTGAGGAGTGAAAGTGGCAACACATCCCTGGGAGAGCTTGTGCTGGGCACTTCCACTCCCGAAGGACACAGTACCTGCAACAATGTGCTGTTCCACCTCTCATGCTGAAAATACACTATCTCCCTTCCAATCTTTTAAAATTACCTTTTAAAAGTCCATTTTACAATTATCTTAAGAATATAACTTTCTTCTTCCTTTTTTACTCCATCAACACACTGTATAAATTTTCTCTTCATTACACCAAATAGTATTGCTGGAAGGTATAAGCCATAGCCAATGATTTACTCAGTGGATTGTTCTGTCTTTCACATGTAGTTTGCTGATGATAAGATGAAGTAAATAAGGCCATATCTAAGCAGGCAGCTTTACAAACCATGATTGTGTGTGTGTGGCCTGTACAGGGGAGGTTAACATGCAGATCAGTTACAACACATTGTGCAGCCACTTTTTGATTTCACAAAGTGGCATCAGATTTTGGATTAAAGTCTATATTACTACTGAATTGAAAACCCACCTTCACTTCCATTACTGCTAGGACATGTCAGAAGCCTAGCATGTTGAATTGCTAAACAGAGTATTAAAGTTACTACTTTCCATCTATGTCAAGAAAAATTTTCATTTTCTGTCAACACTTGAGGAAGGGAGGCTTTAAATTTGAAGCAAAAGATCATGCATTTGTTTTATCAAAGCTCATTAGCTGTTGTTTTTAACATCTCAGACTGCAGTTTGAACAGTTGCTTGCAAAGGGTGGATAAGGGTATCATTATCCCTGTTGAGAATGAAATGTCAGCACACAACTCTCTGTCATCCCAGAATAACACAGAAAAAAAAGTGACTTTGAACAGAGGAAATGACGGCATGGACTATAGTCATCCCGTGGACCAGATGTTTCTAACTCCCAGTTTTGTTTTTTATGTAACATCCATTGAGACTAATGAGCATTTTTCCTCTGACCCTGGAACAAGGTTCTAAACTTGGCTGCAACGGCTACTGATTGAGGAGCTAAAACAAAACCATCTTATTTTCCCACACCTGAGGCAAACAAAGAAAATAGTTTTAATTGCTTTCCCCATGCCTGAGATTACCTTTTTATTCCCTGATGAACATACTCTTTTAAAGTGCCTCTGATCATCTTTTCATTAAACACAGGGTAGCCTGACAGATTAACAGTTCCCTAATTTCAAACAAATGAGAGATCATTTATCAAAAGTACACCTGTCTCCTTGATATCAGATATCCATATAAAAATTAATTTTTAATCTGTTTGAAGTATATACTTAGAATTGTCAACAGAACAACAGGCTGAAAACCTTACTTTTTCTTTTTGATATGCATTAAAATTTTGCTCTATCAAACTCATGTATTTTTCATTCCTTGGGGGTCCAGTCTTTGCCAATGGTTTTCCACAATGTATGCGGGAGTGACAAGGCTACTCTGCTACGTGGTGCTGAGATGAAAAGCATCAGTCAACTGGCTCAAGTGTACACAAAGCTGTAGGGTCATGAGTCAAAAACCCTGGAAACCACAGGATGACAAGTGCTAAACCACTAAACTGAAATGTATGCACTTATGTTACTGCATGCATCAGACCTTACCCAATCTCATTATCTGGCACATTAAAAGTTTCCAGTTCAGTACTGTGAGCTTTATGAACTGCTAGATACGAGCAATGCTGTACGTAAAAAGCTGTTGGCAATTTTCAGGAATATCTCTCTCCATGTTTTCAGAATATTTCCCTGCCAGGACAGAGATTGGGCTGAGCACATGCAGCATTCATATTTGGACTCAATTCACTAGCACATTTGCCTGCATTTGCTGCTGGAGAAACAAATTGGTGAAAGAGAGAACACCTTTTCCAGGTAATTTCGAGAAGATTAAAAAAAAAAAAACCTTTTCCAGGTAATTTTGAAAAAAATAAAAAAAAAAAAAAAAAAAAAGAATGACTTCTCATTTACAATCAGCATTTACGACACAATGGAAGAATCTTGAACGACTGAATTTGTAGCATGCCCAGATAGCTAAATGCACCTTTAAAATTAATTGTACTGGTTTTTATGTGTCCCATCTCTAAGCAAATGGAATAGCACAGGGAGTCTTTCTTTGTTTGAAAATACTGAATAGCTGTCAATAAACACAACTTCCACATCTCTCCAAAGAGCCCCTGCCCCACCTATCACAATCTCTTTTTCCAAGAATTTGTGCACTGTAAGTAGCTGCAAAGAGATCCTGCAAGCAGGCTATGCACACCTTTGAAGCATAAAGCCCCACATCTGCCCATCCTCTATCTGCCAACTGCAACAAATAGGAGATCCAAAAAGAAATTTTAAAGTGGATACCTGAGTGATCTGCAGCTTTACATGGCTTTAGGGAAGCCAAGCACAATGCTGTGCTGACCCTAACTAGTGACTCTGGGCTAAGCATGATACACTAACGATGACAACAACTGGTAAGGAAGTACTCTGAGCAAGGTGTTTTTCCCCATATCCTGTCTTTGCTCTGGATGCCGAAGTTGCATACAAATTAAAAGACTGAAAGAACCTAGAACTGGGCTGCATTTTTACTATTCCTGAAACAAAATGTACATGAGAAGTGCCGCTATGACAAACAGCTCTACTCTCCAGAAACAGGCTCCTCAAATATGTGGCAGTTCTCAGTGCTTTGTAAGACAAGGCATTTGGGAGGCAATATTCCCAAGTAATGGAAATATTACTCTAATTTGTTTCTGTCTACCTGACTTTGGAAGACAGAAGTCTGAAGAATCAGACTTGAAAGAAGAAAATCCCAGAAGACTACGAAGTGAAAATCTCAAATCTCGTGAAAACTGGTGATAAGTACGGAATTTGGGGCCTGCAGAGGTTTAGGGTTTTTGTTTTTACTTTCATCCTTAGTGCCAGGGATGATTTCACCCATAAAATACTGAGAATATGCTTACCCTGCAGCTCTTCATTCATGAAGAGTGTAGCTGTAGAAAGAGGAAGGGATATTAATTCAAATTCTTCTCTGCAGAAAATTCGAGGTCTGAAGGTCTAGTTTTTGCACCAAAGACATACATTACCAAAGAGGAGGGGAAAGCTCTCCAAATATTTTGACCACTGAACTCTGCTTGCCATCAATATCAAGGATAGGGTGAAAACCAACTAAGAATCTGAGAGAGAACATTCCAGTCAGATAAATTGCTTGTGTGCCTCCATGCACATTCATGGAATGACATCTAAAAGTGCTGTCGTAGAAGGTGTAACAGTAATGAGCTTCCTTTTCTAACTTGTTCCAGATGCTGGACACCAGGACCACTAGAAGTACTTTATTATTCTTACATGTTGGTATAAAGTATCATCTGATTTCAGGCTTCACATTCAGAGAAATACGGTGAAAGGGGAAATAAGGGGGAATAATCCATAAGGCTTTTCTGTTTTAATTTTCAGGTGAGAAGTTCTTCACATACCATTATAGTGGTTTTCAAACTGTGGTCTGTGAATCAATGCTGATTTGCAGAAAACATGTTGATGACCCACAGACAGTTGGTCAAATGTTGATGGCTCTTCTCCTTGTTTCCACATGCTACATTCTTCTAAAACACAGCTAATAATAGATATATTAAATTTTTCCCTAGTATTTTTCTTACATAAGCTGAATGGTATATACACCCATTGTAATAAGATTTTAATAAAAGTAGAGTAATAATATGGGCAGCAGTTTTCTTCTTCAGGAATTGTCTTAAGACAGGCTTGCTTCATTCCCTGGATGTGGTGCCATAGGACTGAGCTGTGCTCACCAGCAGCTTCCATGCTGCAGGAAAATGCTACTTCTAAGTTGTAAAATGCAATTAAAAAATAAAGGTACAAAACATTGATTTGTAAAGTTTGGGGAACTTTAAGATGAATGCTCTGAAGAAAAAATATTTGAGTGAATTTAGAATTCCATATAGGCATTTGGTTGGGTGCACCAGGGAATAGATGTCGAGCCATGGATATGATGCATATTGCTCATCGTGATGCATGTTAAATTATACTCACTAACCAGTGGCTCCACTTTGATCATGTGAGCTAATTTACAGATAAATTACTCTATGCCTATCCAGTTTTTGTGGCATTTTCTAAAGCCTATTGTAAAAATAATGCCTTTATTGCCTTCTAATATACTTAACTATCATTGTAAAAATATATCAAGTCTTCCAGCAAAACATTTTGACCAATACACAGAGTAAAATGTGTCTGTGAGGGAAGGGTAAGCATATTTTATTACTAATTACCCTGTCAGTGAGAATTGTCATTTTGATTCTCTAATGTGCCTAGTTTGCTTCCTCTGTTGATTTAGTGTTTTTCATTTTAACCAGTAAATTGCTTCCTGGTTTAAATTTTAGTAAAGGAATAGCTGCCTGATAAAGAAAACAAGTACTTCCTAATTTTTGGGAAGATACTACTCTGGCAGTCTTATGCTTTGGCTGAAATGTTACCAACATTTGGATTTGAGCTGTCTAATAATTGTTTTCATTTCTGCCTACACTTCTTGATGCAGTAAGTGTTAAGTCCACGTGAAATGTTAATATTATCAAAAGTAATGAATAAAACCTACTTCAGGAAGGAAAATTATTTCTTCCAAAAAAAAAAGAAGTGTAATTATAATTTCTGCATATTTTATTGCAGCTATTCCTTTCAATAAACACTCTATAGTTATACCTAAACTAATAAACAATCCACAGACTTTTAAAACTGTTTGTTTGATTTACAGGAGTTTTTGGTACTTTGGGAGGTTAAAATAGTAAAGGTAAAAAAGTTGCTGGGTTTTTCCATGAAAATGGAAATAAATTAGAAATTTCCATGGAATAATAAATGGAAAATACCATTAAATTAATATATAACCCTACATTTTTATACTTAGGAAGAAGACAGGATACTGCGAATTTGATGTGCATGAATTTGTTCTGTGTGAAACAGGTATGTTCTTCAGAAAGAACTGAGGAATATAAAATGAATAAACATATGAAAAGCATCCTTTAGGAACTAATCCAACTGTGGGACCCAATGCAACACTAGGAAATAACCTGCATTGTGAAGACAGGTGAAAAAGAGATGGAGTTTCAAATAAAAGAATTGTTTTCAAGTCTGAAATTCACTGCTGTACAGAGGATCAACAAGAGTCCTATTCCATATTTGGAAAAAAACAGAAAGATTTGATAGTGAAATGTGGTGAATACCACACCCTGGAAGGCAGCTGATGAATAAACAAGCTACCTGTTTAACTATAGTTGGTTAAATTGCAAGTAACAAGCGTGTGAAGCATCAAAACCTTCTCACAGTGTGTAGAACGCTCTCAGAAGTCTCTGAATGACTCTTCTGAGAATCACAGATTTACATTCGTGATCCAAAAGGAAATGAATACCAAAGGAATATTTTCTTATTGATTAATTTGGATGTTTAGGGTGGCTTTTGGAATCGTATCTTTATGGGGTTTGATGTAAATGCATTATGAAATCCTAACAGGAGTTGTTACAGCCTGTCATTTTTGGGGTTTTTTTGAGACGAAAATGAACATCTCTCTCCAGATTGTATTCACTTTTATGCTGCAGCTGACTATGAAATTCAGTTTCTTTATCACATAATACCTCAATATTTGGCAAACATTAACTATTTAGCTCAAAGAAATGGACAGTGAAACTCATCATCAGAATATTTCTGGAATTCTTTATGAATAAGAGAAACATCTGCGGGAATTCCCAATATGAAAAGCTCATTTATTCTCTTTCTACTCTGCTACACCATAAATTTAAGCATACAATGGAATACAATTTAACAAATAACAATATGCGGTTGCTTTTTGCCTTGGATGGGCACAGAAGAGTGGATCACGTGGCAAGCTAATTCAGTAACTATCTTTAGATTAATTCTTTGGGTTGATGTTACAATAACTGGAAACATCTTTGTCTTGGTTTGCATTTATCCCGTTTGACTTCTGAGGTTCACAGGAAATACACCTGCTCTCAGTAGGCACAGTGCCTCTTCTATCTTGTTGCTTCATACTTCAGTAAAACATGAGAGGCACAATATTACCTTCAGCCTGTAATGTGCACTTAACTAGGAGATGCCTTGCTCAGAGATAAGTGCTAAACATTCCTAGAGAATTTAGATCTTACATCTAGATCCATTTCAATATATCTTTCCAAAGTAATTTAAAAACTCCTGGGTCGGCTACTCATCTTGTTAATATGGCTCTGCTACTTTGAACTGGCCTTCTTGCATGTATTATTTACAACAGCTTCTATTTCTGTCTGCTGTGCAAAGGAAACAAAATAACTTAATTACCAACTCCCAGCTGCTTTCAGATTGATCATAAGAAAGTGGCTTTGTTAAGATCTTTGATCTTTATTTATAATGTAAATTCATATTCAACTTTAACAAACTGAAGTTATATATGAAATCTATCTCCTGAGAAACTACCTTTAAAACATTTTAATGGAGAGAGACTGACAGAAAATAAACATTGCTGCAGCTTCTCTGTATTGCAACTCAGGCTAACAGTAAAGAAAGGAAGATATTTTTTATTAGAAGGGATTAGGAAATAAAATATAAGTAATTTACTCTCCACAAAAAACCACCCCTTCAAGTATGAATAATAATAACTAAGTATTTTTTCTGAGATTATGATAAAATTAAACAAAATAAATCAATGATAATACCTTGTTCTTTTTACACACCTGTGGTGGCCCACTCAGCAGCAGCCTCCTTGGGTGAAAGGTGTCCATTCTGCCCTCATTTCTGTTGTTGTAGTCCATATGGATTGGCTTGGGAACTGTCCATTGGCGGTAGTACAGAGACTGCTCCGTGCACGTCATCATCTTGCTCATAAGAGGACGAAAAGAACTTGCCCACATAACAGAATGGTAAGGCAAGAGGGAAGAGGATTTGGGAAGTCCACTGCTGTCTGTAGAAGTAATAATGTCATAAACCAGTTTGGGCAGGAAAACTATGGGAGGCTGCTTTGATGCTTTGGTCATGGAGCATTGAGAAGTCTGTAGGATGAAGGAGTTATGAGTAGGTGCAGAGGAAGAAGAAGAGGAGAAAGGTGAGGAGGATGACGAGGTGATGGAGACTTGGGCACTTTTTATGTTTTGTTTCATATCCATCTGTTCAGTTATTGGTGGCAAGTGTTTGCTGATTGTTGTTTGTGCCCCCTTGTCTACTCTCTGCTTCTGCCTTTCATAGTTATTTGTAGTTTCTTCCATGCTGTTGCTTAGGGCTTGGGGAGGAGATGACTCAGTGCAGAATGCTGTAACTAAAAGGAAATTTATATGTCAACACAGTGCAACTATCTCTGCTAGTCAATGCCACAGTTAAACAAAACACAACAAATAATCATCTCAAAACATTGTCCAGCAAACATTGCAATGTTGCTTCTCTTCTTGCTTTGACCTTCCTCGTACAGGAAGCCATAATGGGACTGGTTTGGAGTATTCATTTCAATGCAGAAAGTGGCTTTTAAAGTACTGAAGTACATAGGAAAGATGTCAGTGATTGTCCTATCCTCTATTTCCCACATAGATTCCTCGCTTAAGGTGTTCACCATATACTTTAATCACTCAAGACAAATACAAAATTACTGAAACCATTGTTTAAGTGAATTGAAGAAAATAAGTCTTTCCGGGCTATTACCCCACCACACCAAACCACACACGTCTACACAGATTGACAGCTAAAAACAGTCCTCTGAGACAGCTCTGCTCTGCCACCCATGTCTGTGTCTCCTCAGCACGTAGGCTGATCTAACAAAACCTGGCAGCTCTCAAGTCCCTGGTGCTACATAATGCATTAGTGCATTCATACAGCTTTGGGTCAGCTCAGAGAACATACTGAACTCATGAATGTTGGCCGTGAATATGTGATGTAGATACACCCCACAGATAATTGCTGATCTTCTGAAAGCTGTATTTTTTTACCATATATATTTTAACTATGAAGATTTCTTAAGAGTTTAACACATGTTAAGTAGTTCTGAGTATCTTTAATGCTTAGTGAAAGAGGACACACAAATATTTCACAGTCTTCAAAGTAGACTGAGAACTGCTTGTGGAATCAGTCTACACAAGGTATTAGAAATATCTGCCTAAGGCTGAATATAGATTAAACCAGATTTCCCCTCATGATGAAAACAACCGTCCTGATTCACAAAAAAACCCACATTTTGAAAGAACAAAAGTCAGTAGTTTCTCTTGATTTCAAGAAATAGTAAGATATCCTCTGTCTATTAATCTAAAGTAGTCAGTAAAGGTCATTAGCAATAAATACAAAAGTATCACCAGCACCATGAATGGTTGCAAGTAACACCACTGTGACATCCCTCAAAATACCAGTATCCAAGGGCACAGAAAAATAAGAAAGGAAAACGATTTCTTTAGAAAACTGAGGGCACAGAGCCATGGGCAGGCCACTTGGACACTGTAGAAATGATGAGCAGCCCAACTTCAAAGAAAAACCATTTTGAAAATTAAAGTGATGAAGCTTATCCAAAGTTTTCAAGATTATTTTTTTCCCTTTTGTAACCACCATTGTGTAGAAAAGAAATCACAGGCCAAACACGCATGGCACCATGTTGCAAATGACAATACAATCAAAAAGAATTTACTGTCACTGACGAAAAACCAGTATGTTTTAAAAAGCTTCATGACTTTGTAACTTTTAGGAAGTTACAGTATAACTTATATTCCCCACTTTTATTCAATTTTCCTCTTAATATTACCTACATTAAAAGCAAGTAAAGTTATCAGACAAAGAGCTGTAGTAATTCTCAACATTCCCTCATGCTTTCTACATCACTATGCAGGTTAAAAAGAAATTGTTTTAAAAATCATCCACCTTGAAAAGAGCTTCCAGTGTAAAATTAATGAGTGAACATTCCAGAGGAAAACGAAAAAGTTAAAAATACCAATGAAAAGGAGCATACGTTTTCTTCATCATATTAAAAAAAAAAATTAAAAGTGAAGCATGTTTTTTTCTTCATAAATTGTCAAAACTTCAGTGAACACAGCCCGCCATCACACTACTAACTGAGGATTTATACCTCAGTGTCACATAATAAAGAAGCGCCTAGTTTAGGCACCCCATCCCATGATAATTTTTCAAGCAAGAAAAGATCCTATTTCTTATCTTTCAGAAGTCTAATCCCTATATTTTTTAGTCATCTTTAGTGATCCCATTAAAATAGGCCTTATCAAAACCTTTGTGATTTATGCCTTTTATTATTTATCTAATAAGCTAAGGTATCTCTTATGTCCTAAATTTAAATTAACAGAGATGATCTTATGGTCTTACTGGAAGCTTTTGAAGAGAGAGATGAAGATGCAGAGTCATGGGAACGTGATCTTTCTCTTTTCATAGGACTTCTCTTTTCTGAAGTAGAACCTGTTTCATGAATGATAGTAAGGGAAAACAAAATCAAAATACAATTTAGGTAAGTCCATAAGTCACAGCTGTATTGTCATAGTAAGGAAGGGTACACAAGGGTTTGTGCGGGGTTTGTCCTCATCCTGACACTGTTTTCAGTATGGAGAGTATCTGTTCCTGCCACACAATATTGGATCAGCTTATACTCTAGTTTACCCATGCTGAGCTGCAATAGCTTCACAAAAATCAGTGCTGCAGCCAGGAGCTGGCAATATCTAGGCCTGTCTCAACCACGATTTCTCTTCCGACCCATGTCTTACATTCCTCACTAATCCAGTGTCAGGGAAAGCAGCAGGCAACAAGCTCTATTTTGTCAGTATGTTATGAAACTACCTCCTACCCCACACAGCTTTATGGGCAGATTATATGTCAGCTTTTGGTGATGAAAATCTGTATTTGGATGGCCATCAAGGCCATTCACTTAAGATTCCTTCTTAAGTCTTCTAAGTTAAAATGTTTGTTTCTGTACAGTGTTAACGTGATAAACTGAGACATAAGCACTGCCATCAGAAAACTTAGACTGTAAGTCTATCTCACATAGATAGACTCTCACACAGAATTGGACTCTGGATGATCATACTATACTTCATGGACTAGGAGAGCAGCCATAGACAACTTAGGAGCCCATTTGACTCAGATCACGTACAATTTCAGCATACTTCAACTAAATGGACAGAACTACTCATCACAAGAAGTACTCATCACATCTGAAGCAGGCATCTATTGAACACAGTTTGTGTATGACCTCAGGTTTTTCATTCCTCTATGAAGAGTATATATTGGATTAAAGAAAGTATTTTTGTTTGGCTTGTTCTGCTATCATTTTCAGTGAGTAAGAACTTCCTAGGTGAACAGCAATTGGATTTCTTCCTCCTCATAGTATAGAAAAGGAAATGAAGGCAAGTTGTTTGAGATTTAAATAGTTTACAGGGATAAAAATCCTTTGTTTTCCACAGGCACAGTAGACAGTAAAGAAAAGTGTAAAGAACTAATAAATAACTGATAATGTCCATCAAGTATAACTCAAAAAAACCCAAAAATCAGTTATTCCTGGGTAAATTATTTTTTAATGTTGTTTTTTTACACATTTGTATGCTCTTAATTGGTTTCTTAAGAAATTATGAATTCACCAACTCTACACTGTCAATTTGAATTCATGGGCATTTTCAAGGAGAACTCAGAAGTTTCTATGTTGAGATATATTTTCTCTCCGTACTATTTAACACCTTACAAACTAGAGACTACTCAGCTGCACTATATACAGTTTCCTTGGAAGGAATCTTTGTCACTGACATCATTGTAAGCATAGGTTCAGTAGCATCAGTCAGGGACAGCTTAGTTGGAGCTGCCACTGCCCTGAGGGCAGGGATTCGGTAGCTGCTTCTCAGACAGCAAATCCCACCCTTCCCTGCTGGGGAGGGAGAGTGCCGAGGGTCCTCTGAACAGTGAGTGTCACCGGGTGTTCCTAATCGTGCTCCACTTTGTGGCTGCCAGAACATACAGGACAAAGGAGGAACACAGGAGGGAGCCAGAAAACAGAGAGAGGTAACAAATGCAGCAGTAGAACTGCAAGAAGTTAAAATGCATCAGCAGCAGAAGTCCCAGTCAGGGAGGGCGAGAAAACACAGGTTCAGTGAGATGAAACAAAACTAAGGAGCAGAGCTCACTCAGTAAGACTAAAGTGAGAAACCCTCACCCATACACTTCTCCTTTTGCTAATCAGTTACAATCATTTTACGGCTTCTTTTATTACCAGTAATAAATAATACCTTCTGTCACTATTTCTTCATCTTCATTGTCAGTACTGCTTAGTTTCTCTGGGTCACTTTCTAACACATCATTCACAACTGCTTTCTCTGTGTGAATTTCTGAGCTCACAAAGTATGCTGCCAAACCAAGTTCTTGCTCCAGGCTTGTCCTTACCAAAGAAGATGAATTTATTAACCGTAGGTCACAGTACCTCAGTGATCTGGAGAGAAATAGGAGGAGCTGGTATGAAAACTTGCTGTAATTTACTGCCTTATCTCTTCAAGAAACACAGCCAAAGGGGAATTTTTTCATTATTTGCTTCAACAACAGATGAGATAGAACACAGTACTTCGTGCTTAGTAAGTTTATCACCGTGGTGCATACACTTTTCTTTCTCTTAACCCACTTACACAACTTAATCTATTGCAGTGAACATTAGCATCAGCATAAGAAAAAGAATAATCATTTGGATTCTAAACCTAAGACACAGAATGGGACTCAGTTGAACATACAAAAGCATTTAGTGCCCCAGGGCATCCTGTCTGGCTTCCAGCTGCCATTCCAGAAGGCACTGATCTCTCCACACATCCTGGAGCACACATGCAGATTTCTCAGCTACCCTAAGAAACCTAAGCAGCTATACTTCTTTTTTTAACATACCCATTCTCTCCTCTAAACTGGGATAACTCTCATAATTTTTCTGGAGCTATTTACATCTTGCTATAAACATAAATTTACTAACAATAATATGGAATTTGTATTTATGATATAAAAACTGCCCAAAAAATGGCAAAGAAACGCCTTGACACTAAAATCTGTTTTCCTCTCACACAAGTAATCTCACAGTTAATCTTTAGTTATTTGATAAGCAATGGATAAAAAACTGCCACTGAGAAAAGAGTGGACATCTTACCGTGGCAAAGACTCCCCTTGTGGATCCATCCCACTAAATATTAATATGCAAGGCAAACCTTCCAATTCCAAATAGGTCTGTGGCCTCCAATCTGCATCCTCAATTTTCTGCCAGATCTGTATAAGGTAGAGAAACCCTGTTGGACATATCTATATGTTGGACATATTTTTAACTATATAATAGTTTACATATCTATATCTATTTGAGATATATCTATATCAAGTAAAAAGACAGAAAGACATACTTTTATCATCCATTATAATAATCCACTTGCACAGTGGAAGAGAAGCCCCACAGCAGAGCCAAATTCAACACAGACAGATCTCACAGTTCCTAGAGCATTACAGGCAGCAATCTGCCTGCTGTTAGTCTGAGGACATTGGGACAGTATGTTCCAGCCTGAAAAGGCTCCCAGCTTCCGAGCTGCATACATAGCACTGAGACCAGGGCATATGGCAAATATGGCACAACAAAGAGTAAAGCTGAGCAGCAGTTTTGGGGGAGAGAAGAGAGTACAGAGGCTTCTAGAGGCAGATAATATATGGATGTCTGAGTCCAAGGAAAGAATTTGCTAGAAATGAGACTTTCTCAGCTTAGAGGAATAGGAGAAAGTGGGAAGTGTTCAACACACACCACTGTCCCCATTTACGACCCTCTAGAGTCTCCCACTCTCCCCTAAAGCTATCGGTTTTCCTGATAACTTTATGAGAAATCTGACAACTCCATCTATTGTTTGACTGTTTTGCATGAGGCTATACTGCTTTACTCAGACCAGTCAGTCCTTTTTGCTGTAAGACTGATCTACAGATGAGTATCTACAGTAGGATCAACAGTACAACTCAGCCTCTGACAGCTGTACATGTTCCCCTACTACACATGTCAGAGAACATAATCAGAATGTGATTCAGAATACTGATTTTTCAGAGTAAGCTATGCCTAATTAATAGCAGAATGAGGTCAGCATTAGGCCCTGGATCTCAAATGACTTCATCTAACATGTATATTCAGACAGAGTAAAGTGTACCATATCTATCTATTACAGCATTCTGGAATGGAAATACATCTTTGCTTTGGTGATCAGATGATGGTAATTCTATGAAAAGCAAAGGAGGCTTTTTTTAAACAGGTGACCCATGACTCTGGACTTAAAGGATATAAATTAATCCCTAAACCAAAACATGGTTCAGAAAGCACAAACTCCCAACCTGTGGACACCAGGGTGCTTTAGGATCCATAACTACCATCACTGATCAGTAGGCAAATTGGTCTTCTTGCCACCTGCTGGTGACAAGAATAATGTAACTCTCAACTGGTCACTGATTAAAATCTTTTTTTTTGCATTGTGATGTTCTTGTGACAAAATTCAGCTAAAATTGAACGTTCTATTTGGCTTTTTTATGTATTTCTCATAGTCCCTTTAGATAAAAGCATTTCAACTGTTTCTGAGGGTTGCTACTGGAAGTCAAGTGCTAACCATATTAGTTAATACTCCACTGAGCATTAACCACAAGCAGGACAGGAGAGGTGTCACAGACAGTATGTATAAAAGGTAAAAGCCATGCTCCTCATGGCACTTTTTGTTTTTACTTTTTGTTTTCACTCCACACTTCAGCTCTTGATTGTAACTCTCACCAGTAAAGTCTCCCCACCTACCCATCTAATGAAGCTTCCCAGCATATGCCATTCTGCAATTTACCTTTAGTTGCTCCACAAAGTGCTTCCCGATTGTGATTCCGGAATTAGGATTTCCCAGGATTATTTCAAAGTTATCTTCAAGGGCTAGCCTTTCCCTTACATTATACAGACGTTCATATGCCACTGCAGCCAGCGGGATACATGGAATTCTCAACACTACCATGAGGCCATGGCCACTAGGACATTGTCTTGAAGAGTTTATTAGATTTTGGGTGATTTCCAGAGTTTCAACTGAGGTGTAATTCTTCATCTGAGAAAGACCACACACTGCCATCATAGCTGCAGAGTAGTGTTGGATGAGGACAAAAGTCCTTATCACTGCACTGTGTAATCTGGGGAACCTGAAATAAATGGTGAATTAAAGAGTAAAATTTTAAAGGCTGAAGTGAAAAAGCTATTTTTTAAAAAATATAGTAACCTCAGGATTTTCTCCTGTAAAGAAACCTTCATATCTACTATACAACAGAATCTCACCAATTGCAGTTGTACAGTATTTGCAAGGCATCATTTCACAATCAGAACTGATGTTGTCTCTCCATTTTTCTTAGTAAAGATCTACTAAGCAAGCAGTCCAGTAAGGTTGCATCACTTTACTGGTGTTACAAAATTTATCACGGAATATTAGCTGAGGCACTCAGTAATGTCATCAATCAAAATTATATTCTCTTATCAGTAAGAATAGTATTCTTCATTATGTGTCATTCTTAAGGGGCAGAGAGAGATGGAGTGTTTCTCTTGTTTCCTTACTGAAGTCCTGAACCAACTTACTCCAGTGTTCAAGAGGACTGAATATGTAGGCAGCAACCAATAAGCACTCCAACTTCCCAAGCCCAGCTACACCTGTCTCAATCCCCAATCTATGGAAAGGAGATCCATGGGTATCCAATAGCTTCCTGTGTTCTGATTTTCACAGAAATGAAACCCAGATGCACAGTAAAAACAGTGCTTGCTATGGCTTGCTCAGAAAAGTGACTGTGGCTTGCTCAGAAGTTTTTTTTTCTGATTTATGTATACCTACCACAGTGATACATTTAACTTCTTGCCGTGTTCCAAGTGCAGTATACACAAACTCTATACATTGAAATCAGCCAGGGTCAGCAAGGGATAATATTGGACAAAAGTAATAACACATTTAAAATTACGTGATAATGCAATGTTAGATTATTATAATATAGAGGTAGTTACAGGTCACAAGAGCACACTAAATTGGGCTAAGCAGTGTGCATGCTCATAGTAAGAGACAGCCTCAACTGATGACATTGCAGGCCCCGTATATAGTAAATAGATAGGAGAAAATAAGAACAGGTGAAATGCCTTGCATATGTCAATAATGTGTACGACAGTGAGAAGCAAAAAGAAGAACTGGACTTCTAGCTAATAACTTGAGGCCCTAAAAAGGAGTTCCTAAGTTTCCCATGTTAAACAAAGGAGGGCCCCATACCTCTTTCCCAAAGCCATGACCATTGCCTCAAAAGAGCTGTCGTACCGAAGCAGTGGAATACTATGGCCAGAGAGGGTGGACTCAATGAATTCTGACAGTCCAAAGTATTTCTTGTTTTCATGGTATAAATCTACACCCTAAAGCAAATGAAGCAATAAAAATGTAAGGGTAAAATCTATCAATAATTGATTTACAAGTGATTTACCTTTGGTATCTTGATATACTTACAATCACATTCTCTAATAAACATACATCTACTCAGACATATTAGAACAAGAAGAGAAAGAAATAGAGTTAGCTTTTTTTAGAGAATGAAAGTTTGACCCAATTTTTCCCCATTTCTTTCTCTCTCCCCACATATACATAGATAGACCAGCTCTATGGAATTAATATGCACACTTCTGAAGAAAATCCATGTATGTACATATATTTATGCAGTTATGCACTAGAGGCAGAATTGAAGATGATTTCCATTTATGTAGCTCACAGATTTTTAGCAGAGCTACTAAGGTTGATGAGAGATATAAAAGGAATAAAGAAAAAAAAGCTAGGAAGGATAAGCAAAGGAAAAATTAACTTGCCACAGATTGAACAAGATGTTATTCCAACTTCATTCGTGCTTACAAAAATCATGGGGACTTCACAGTTTTATCAAGTACATAAATGGAAAATAAATTATGAAAAGCTCACGAAAGCACCTCAAAGCATCCATCTTACATTGCTGTATGAAGAAGGCCAGTGGATCTCATTGTAAGGGCTGATATGAGTATGCTGTGTCTGCAGCGCATAGGGGAAGGAAGTCACGTGGAGGGTCACAATATTGGGTGCCTCTTTCACCTCCCTGCAGTTCAACAGTCTATCAACAAGTCCTGTCGACACCTCTGTTTGAGGATAAAGACTATGCATAGCACTGCAAAAAAAGAAACCCAAAACTCTCCAAAGTGATCAGCAAAAGGGAACATTTGTGTCAGTGGAATAGCTTAAACCTGCATGTGAAATCGAAGTTAAAGGAACTTAGGACTCTTCTTTTATCCTGAAATTGTTGCACAGAAGGATGGGAAAAGAAATGCAAATTATTTCACTGCAAGTAAAAATTTCTGTGAGTCTGATAAGCTCTCTAGCTAGCAAATTTCCAATCCCTTGCAGCTACCAGAATATGAGAGATAAAGGATGAAAGGAAGCTGATGTGACAGTTACCAATAGACACATAGTCCTGTAGTAACTCTGGTCAGATTGTTAGTGCTGCCCTTAACAAAAGGTGATTCTAACCTACAAAAATCAAGCTAGAAAAGTACAGATGGTAAGTCAGTATGATAGAAGAAGAGAGAAACAGCAAAGAAAGTTATTCTTAGAGCAAATCCCAGTATTGTGGAATACTGACAGTCAATTCCTTGCTCCTGTGCAAAATTCCAGTCCAAATTCATGCTATTTAATTTTTGGCATTTACCTACCTGTGTATCTTTATTAGATATAAAACAGAGTTATGCAGCAATACAGGTACTTCCCTACCACTCAAGGATGTTATATGAATAAATGTCTCAAAGGCTGAGACCGCTGTAAAAGACCACGTAAGTTCCTAAGGCAGGTGAGCTGAACACGAAACCCTCAGCTGTAGTTTCATTGAAAGTCATCATTCTTAACCAGTGTAAAAGACTAGGCCTTCTCACTTCATTCACAAGCAAGAGTCCACAGTTTTTGGTTTCAAAAACACTACCATGATCCCAAAGTTGGAATAGGTTGGTGTTTCTGGAATTCAGAATATTCTCCAACCTCCCCAAGAGCCTTGGAAGCAGACAGCAAAAGCAGCCCCACTTCTCAGCAAGCAGGTTGTTGAGAAGCTATGGAAACAGAGCTCTGTGAGGGAAGCAATGAGTTATGCAAGTGAGCTGATGGGGAACTTGGTAAACGCTGGACAGAAACTTCTCTCCCTCAGAACTCTACCTGGCATCACTGTGAATCCACAGAAGCTTTCAATTCTTACCAATCAGTGGTTTTTGGATAGAAAAAACCTGGAAAATTTCCAATCAGTTAAAAAAATAGGCAGCAGTGTTGGCTCACTGGTTGCCTACTCACTGGGTCAGTGTTTTGCAGGTTTTACAGCCCAGAGGACACTGACACAGGATGATGAGCTCTGTGTACTTTCACAGGAAGCTTTCCCCCAAACAAATGACAAACAGCCAAAAAAACAATAGCTGTGGCTGAAAGTAGATAAGAATGAGGAGCAAAAAAAGCTGAAATGCTCCACTGAGGCACAATATAATAAGCAGGGTAAGAATAAGTCATGAAGAACATAAAAACAATGCATGGGGAGACAGAGTCAGCAGAAAGATGCAAAGATGAAGGAAGGGATAAATCTGAAAACTAATCTCAAGTTACAGTTTTCTTACCTCATTAGATCCCAGTGTGCATGATCATGGATTAGGACAAACAGTGTGTGTGGATTCTGCATAGAGTTCTGTAAAAAGACTTTGAATTTAATTTGGGCTTCTGCATCTAGTTTCATAACATACTGTTCCACTCTCTGCTTTGTAAGATGTTCCTTTTCTAATCCAAGCTCTAATAAAATACCTAAAAGAATGGAACAAGTGTCAGTATTTCCAGATATGAATACATCTAAGAATGTCCTGTAAATCTAAAATAAAGCTAATTAATGAGCACCTGAGTGCCAGAGATGAAACAAAGTCTGTTGATAAGTCACTTCAGAGGGTGGAACACAAATCAAGAAATCAATTTTCTCGAAGGAACCCAAATCAAGATTTTGAGTGCTGGAGTCAGCAATTGAGCAAATATGAGACAGCAATTTCTGAGCCACTGCTAGCTGGAATGGACGGATTTGATGTCGTTCAATCTCATAACCTGGAAAAAGGCAAAATTCTGTTTAGATATATGCCCAAAGTCTAATCTAATGCAAAATGTTAAGAGTCTGGCAAAGAATGACTCATCTACTCTTTAAGGCATCTTGCTTATTCACAGGAAATCATTTATGAAAATCCATATACAATATGCAAAGAATCTTTCTGTATTTGGACTTTTTGGTCCTTTAAGTGTCTGAGACCTGAAAGTGAATTTGAACAAAAGCATTCTGCTACCACAGAAGTAAGACTTAAAGCTTCAAAAACTGTAATACCCAGTGGAATGAAGCAGAACATCCATCAGTCTACATCTGAATAATCCCAAGACATGAGTTGCTGTTTGCCTCAGGACCTTTGCCTTCAGGAGCCTAGGGCTCTGCCCAGAGGGATCTAACTGTGCACCCAGAACTTGGTCTCCAGTGCCCTACTCTGTTATCTCTTTAGAACATCCTCCTCACTTACTTGTACACACAGCTGTTCCAGCTCCATTCACTGCTGTTGGTTTATTCACTGAAGCAGAAAGTGATGAAGAGATGTGTCCTTGGTTTTCTTGATAAAATTTCTCCAGCAAAAGATCAATGTCACCCTCTGCCAAATTGAAGGGATAGTGGAATAAACATCCATGTTAGCAAGAGCTGCATTTCATACTGATTTTGTTTTGTAGATCTTAAAAACTTTAAATATGTTTGCTAGCTATCCTGCCCTTGGTTTATTGGTTGTTTTGTACAGGAACCCTCTTGTTATTTTCTGTTTTCAGAAATCTGTACAGAGTATCACTAATAAAATGAAAACCAGACCAGGGAATGACAAAACCATCTCTGCAGACCAGCTAGGACATTTATGGAATGTGGTAGAAAAGTAGCCTCAAGGCCCTGATGCAAACCAGCAACAACGAAGGCATGAAACTGGCTTAGTTTATGTTCAGACCATGGATCCAAACTGTTCGCTAACAAGGATTACAAGAAAATTGAGAAGAATCTGATAAATATATTTAAAACTCTAACACTTTTGAGAAACAGAAAGAAAAATAATTTCCAATACAGCCAAAAGAAAAATATGAGTTTTGTAGCTGTACACAATGCTGAAGCAAGCACGGTGTGTTTTATTGAAGTATTGTGTATCTGCCAACATACCCATTTGTATAGAGCAGGGGCCCTTCTCACAGATGACAGCTATGCAGAGAGTACAATGTGCCTAACTTGGGCATCAGTATTTTCTCAGCAGCTGAAAAGATGTTTGAGCATGTCTGCAGTGAGCTCAGAAAGGCGGGGTCCGCCCTGTGAAGTGCAGTCCAGTGGATATAGCTGGCAACTATTTTTAGGATGTTCATTTACTTGTTCTGCTCAAACAATAGCAACAGCAGAGAAATCTATGATTCTCTATGATTCTCTATGGTTCTCTTTGATTTTGAGAACCATGCTTTGAAGATACTAAGATAAACACTACATAACTACAAGACGATTTAAGAAAAATGAGATTCCCATAAGCAACCACTCAAAATATCATGACACATTCAGAAGGGTTCTTGTGATCTATTTACCAACAGGATGTGAATGGCAAAGACTGTGACATCTCATTAACACTGGCAGCTATGCTACATTTGCCCTAGTTATGACATATGGTTTAAATTTCCAGGTGGCTTGATCTATCTCCAGATAATCCTGCCTGTAGTAATCCTCAGTTAAAAAACGATCCAGTAACCCTGTCTCTCTACAATTTTCCTCTCTGTCCCAGGCATCACAGTCAAGTTCACAGTATGGTAAGTTGGAGGGGCAAATCCTGCCTTTCATAAAATAGCTCAGATCTGTCCTGGTCTAAATGAATTCTGTGCTTAGGGTAAAAGAATTTTTACATTCATATGGATATGGACTTACATAATATAAGGATGTATTTGCATAGCTAAGAATAATATGCTCAGCTATTTGCTGGCCTATTTTTATGAAACCAGCAGATTTTAGAAACTGACACTTTTAGGAGGAATCTCAATTCAACTGTACTTTCACAACTTTGTCCTTCATTTTTCATATATTTCTTATAATGTCTTGCTTCTGGAAAGGAAATTAGCACAGATCTTTTCTCAGACTTAAAAGTTTCAGGGATTTGGAAACATGCCTCTTTACAACCTGTTAGGTACCTGGGCAGAGTGTGCTAAAGAAGGACCCCAGAGTTTCCACCTTCCCTGTGACCAGCTGATAGTTAACTTCTTTTTGATAATCTGAAGGACTGAGCATGCTCTCAGACAGAACTCTTGCCTGATACTTTCCTAAAAGACAAAAAAATAACCAACCAAATTTTGAAAACACTTCAAACTAAAGTTAAAAATGTTCTGAGCCATAACAAAAATACTTTACAACTAAATGAATACCACACATACAAAAATGGCAGAGATGAGTCTTTTATGTCTCTGACACATATATGCACCAGACACATGTAAAATAGATTCGTGTTTTACAATTCTTCGTATTTCATTCCCCATTTGGAAAACATTTGTTGATACAGTATATAAAAAGACCATATAATATTGAAAGGAATTGCCAATTATCTTACAATCATAATAAATCTTTGAAGAGCCAATCAATTTATTTAATTGTGAGCATAACCCTCAACAGGTTGTTGAAGGGAGTGACATCAAAAGATCATCTTTTAGAAGCTAAGGAAAGGTTCTCTGCAGTAATATCGCAGATGCACAGAGCAGGAGAGCTTTATGCACTGTGTGTGCTGTAACTCACTATTTTTTGTTTGTAGCCTTGTTGGCTGAGATGCTTTGGTGAGAAAATGGGCAGCACAGGCAGAATGTGGTTTGCTGGGGAGAGACCCAACTGTGCAGTGTCAGCTTGGTTTCATCAAACCCATTACTCATTGGTCAAAGCTCTGCTTTGTGAGGCAACTTACTGGAATTCCAACCAAACCCCTCACAGCATTGAATTACTCTGGTTTGCAAGGAGATACATCCTTGGGATATTACCTGTTATCACAATGCAGGAATCAATGGCTCGGTTTCTACTGGCACATATGATCACCACATAGTTTGTCTTTACTAATTTTCCTTCAATGAGTAGCTTAAACATTTCTGAAAGCCCTTCTGCCAGGGAGTAGCTGCACTCAATGATGTGGACACTGTCATTACAGGAGCTGGCTGCCAGCCCCGCCAGCCAGGGCAGCTGGGCTGAAGTCACCGGGGTGATCTGGCTGGGCACGTGGGGAAAGGGCTGGGGAACAGCCTGCTGGTACTGACGGATTTCAGACAGGTGGGATTCCCGCCAGGAACGCATGAATATTTGCTCCAAATCCTCAATCAGAGGGACCTGGTCTGCAGCTAAAAAAACATAAGAGGGAAGTATTATGAAACAATTAAACAAAACGGTTGAGTTTAAAACATTTATTTTTTAAACCATGCTTCAGATTTCTGCATGCATGACTCTAATGCCTTCAGTAGATGTGAAGCAAATTTTTCATTTTGAAATGCCTTTGTGATACTCAGATAAAGCTACCCTAACCTTAACCTGAGCACCAGTAATTAGAAATATTTAAGAGGTTGAGTGCTGCCTGTCTCATAATACTACTTCTAAACCACAGATTGTCTGCAAGAACAGTGAATTACAGCTCTTTTCCTTTAATTTTTATTGCTGAGGTCCCAGATGATAGCAGAAAATAAACCTTGTATGCTTATAATTCAACCTGTCTGGCCTTCAAGACCTAGTTATTTCTTTTTTTTCCATAACCCTGAATGAAATCGTTTAATATCACATTATCAAAGACTCGTATTTAGTACTGTCCCACACTAATATTCCCTTTCTCATTTGCCTGCATGTAATGTATTCAATGCAGCCTATCTGGATGTAGAACAATCTTACCTAGTTGAACAAGGTAGTAGACAGTCAGTAAGAGCTGCATTTCCTCAGAAATAGGCTGTATTGTGGATGCACCATATTGTTCATATGCTCTAGATAAAGACTGCGAATTTCTGTAACAGGTGTACAACAAAGGACTCACTATCACATCATTAATGTTCCCACAAAGATATGGGAAGTTTCCATGACCTACAAAATAAATGTATGTAAACATCACATTAATTTAGTCATTTTCCATACATGCATTAAACAGTTTTAATATTCAATCTCTTAAAATGGCTAGTGTTAGCAGTGTTTAGAGGTGGCATATATCTTTACATCTCTTGGGAAAAAGGAGGCCTTGTTGTGGGGTTTACCTTTAAAAATAACTGGTTTTGCTTTACAGATTTTCAGCAAGTTGTCAGGAACTGAGACTGGTTCTCCTGAGCCCACCATTGGAGAGGAGGCTGATCCCACCAAAGCAGAATGTGGTAATGACAGGCTTCCTCCATCTAAGATTTTAGACATATTGTTACTGGAGTCAGGTCTAGTAATGATTTCCTCAAAGAAAAGTTATTCAGCATCATCTCATACCCACATTTGCTATCAGTATGAACTGCTTTTTATGGCTCCATCACATAGCTCATGACCTGTTACTACAACCCAGCCTATAATGCTAACAGTCTTGGAGGACTAATTATGTCATTGCAACACTGGACATCCCACATGCATCTGAAGATTTTGAAATGTTTATAAACAAACAGTTCCAGGTGTGAATGGAAGAATACAGACACTTATGTGATATCAATGCACATGTAGTTATGATTTGTGAGTTCTGTGTGATACATTTAGTTTCACTCATTCTAAACAGCTTTTATTGCTATAAGAAGAAAGAAAAATATAAGATTCAGTGTTTGCTCAGCCATAGCTTCTTTATGGTAATTTTAATGTAAACAATAGTACATTAAAAGAAAACATTTTGGGGGAACTGGATTTATTTCACTGCATGTCACTCCTGTCTGTATTTAAACTATAAAATCCAAGTGCCAAGAACATTATGACAAATAATTGAAACAATGGATGGTACTGTTATTAAGGACCTGAGTTATGATACTAATTTTAATATTCCAAAGGTGTTTTGGTGTCTAAAGATGGACCCAGGCATCTGTTGGGATTTGTTAATGCCTTGATGATGGGAACCTAAGGAGAGTTAGGCTCAGAGACTCAAAAAGACATCAATGGAAATAAAGCATCTAGGTGAGCACAGAGAAATCTCTCATATGAATCTGCATGTGACTTTAAAATAATGCCTCTTTCCCCCCCATTATTTTCTGAATAATGAAACAAACAAAATCATTACCTTAGGTATATCTTACCATTTTTAATTCTGTTTGGAGCCTGTGGATTGAGCTGCAAGTTCCAAGTTTCAGTGGATGATGGAGATTCTGGTGACCAACCTTTATGGCGCTTTTTTGGAGGCCCTGAATTTGTTAATGTGCCTGAATAAGAATAATGTTTCAGAGAAATATTAGAATAAAATGTATTCAGGTTTTTGCATGGTAATTCAATATTTTTTGATAGACTGAATGTATTCATCAAGTATGGTAGTAGAAAAGGTCAACTCTATGAATGTAATAATTTTGTGTGGTTTATTTTACTTTGTTGTGTCCTGCTTAAATTTCTGGGAAATCTGTGGTGCAGAGAACTCTTGATTATCTAGTTAGATTTCACTTATCTAACACCAATGCTTCCTCTCTACTAAGAATAATACAGTAAGTAATGAGACATACTAAGAATCCTTACAAGTATTAATATTTTGAAGTCAACACTGTGGGCATTTTGCTCCCTTTATTTCTGAACACATGACACAGTGTTACATGGAACTTACTGAAAAATAGTATTCCAAAGGTTTTCACAGTAATAGTAATAAACATCTGAGTTATTTTCAAAAATTTCCCTCTTTTACAGGATTTTTGCCACTTCTTGCTGATTCCATCTTTGGTTTTACGTTATTCCATATTAACTCGTATCAAACTACTTCTATACCTTCCTCCTATCCATATATAGCTTCAGCATTTTTTTCTGTGAAAACAACTTTCTCACAGTTTTTTTGGGAGGTCCTAATGATGACTAATTTCTTTAATTTTTTTTCATCATTTTCTTGAGTCTTTTTGCGCACTCCTGCAAACTCCTAGAAAGATAAGCTTCCACTAACATCAAGTATTTCTAATTGTTGAGAGTCAATGGTCCTCCTGGAATTGCTCAGAAACTTGCAGGATTGAGCTATTTCTGTTTCTGGACATGACTACACAGAGGCCATAACCCTGCTTCACCCTGCCAAGGCAATATCTCCAGTCCCACATAAAGTTCGAGACAACATAATAATTTTATATTAAAAAGCATGGGTTTAATTTTTAAAAAATTATTAAAATTATAGATAAACCCTTTTAGATCTAGAAGAAGATTGCTCACTTGCAGCCCCTCACACACAGGTTTCCAATGACTTTGTCCCTTACACTTTCACCACGCGAGGGCAGCCTTTGGCCATTTGTGCTGCTCATCCTTCCATTTGGTTTCCAGGCATAACGTTGTGACAAAGTCACAAGATACTTAGAACAAAACAAATGATTTTTTATTAGACAATGCTGTGCTCTTTCCTGCAGATATCTTGATATGTGAAATTAATCCTTCTGAAATGAATTAGCAATAATGTGCTGCTGCACGGAAGAAAGAGATTAACAGCCTGAATGGGCAGAGAAGGAGAATTTGTCTGTGATGCCAGCAGGGAAACTTGGGAAGACTTATCCTAAAATAGAGCTATAGTTTGTTGCTAGCCATAGTGAAAACTAATTTTTTTCCTTAAACAAGCCAGTGACACAGTTTGTGACAGAAAACAATTAACAAAAATCATGATAATAATGCTCCAGTGAGGACAGTTTCTTGAATTTGGAGCCAGTTGCCAAAGTCTGTTTCTCCATCGCAAGGTGAACTGCAACACCAGCATCATCCTATGAGTGATTACTTATAAATATTTCTTAATTCCCTTCACAAAATCTGTGCGTGAAATTGATGCAAACTGACACATTCTTTAAGAACCTGGATTCAGAATCTGGACTGTATCTCTATTAAATAAATGAACTGTAAATATAAGGAAAAACACCTAGTTAATATTACGAACTGTAACAAAATTGTGGCTGAAAACATATAAAGAATTTTTTTTTTCCCCTGGAAATTAACACCGAAAACAGTATTGTATTGTGGTCAGAAGAGACTTGGAAGGAAATGATAATTTCTATTCATTCAGGAAATTACAATCATGATATAATTTGTTCAATGCTTCTATCATTCACGTGGAATACAGAGTTTAGGGTTACTAAACAACAAATTTATACAAATACCTAACACTGAAGGTCTTGTCAGAGCAGACAGGTTATTTTTCATCAACTGTTGTTTAGGTGATTCCTTGCCATTATAAACTGCTGAGCTGAATGCTGCTGTTGAAGGGATGTGATCTGTGGCTGCAGCTGGCAAGAAAAAAAAACCCGAAGTATTTACATTAAACATTTATAGATCGAGACCCTCAGTTGATACAACAAACCAATCATTTCATCATTTACTTTAATAGAGCCATCGGGATCTGCTCAAGAGTGAATAAAATGCTGAATAAAACAAGCCACTTCTGACCTCCTACTCCCAGTTAAGTGCCTGGGCAACATCTGATTCTTCAATTAAATGCATATGTCAGAAGCTGTAGCTTCTTTGCACGACCCTGGCTCTTACATAAAGTTTACTCAAGACCCAGCCAAAAGAGAGAGGTTGTTTAAAATCTACTAAGCCTCCATCCCAATCTTTCTCTTTCTAAGCTTTTTTTAACTATGCTGCATTAAAAAAAACCAAAAAAGCCAAGGTGTTCTCAAGCCTAATATGCTTGTAATTAATGTAGCTTTTTTGTATCATCTGAAAAAATAAAAAATGGCAATCTGCTATTATAAAGAGATTGATTATTTGCTCTGGAAGGGCACCAGTATTCCAGATCACGACTATTTAACAGGCTTCTATCTCACACAGAGAATAGAATATAACCACCAACAGACATGCTTCAGCTCTGCTGTGTAAAAAGCCAGGAAAAACCTGTAATAGTCACAAGACACTAAAGAGCTGTTTTCATTACAAAGAAACTCAGAGAGATCACTCCAGCCTCTATCATCTATCACCTTTCATGTATGTCAATGGAAAAGTAAAGGTCTCAGAAAGAAATTTTAATACAAAGAAAAGTTACAAATACTGACCAGTAGTTTGTTTTTTAATTTTAAAGTCACTTTTCTCAGCTGAAGAAAAAATTCACAAGCTTTTAAGCTGATGCCCATATAATGTCTGTATTGAAAAGGATTCTGGTCATAGCATAAAATAGACCGGATCAGACGAAAAAGCTAAAATTATACTGGATCTTGTAACAGTTGTCATCTGTGACCAGACAAGCGACAGCTGGAAAAACACTTTAGAAATAAGGGCTTTTTAAAACATTTTGCTTTGGTTTAGCTGTGAGCAAGCTGCAGAACACCTATTTACTATTTGCTAACCTTTTATACATAAACCTGACAGGAGAAAAGGGACAGCGAGAAGCCTTCAAAGTGTAATTGTTTCTTTGTTTGTAATAGGTCTCTAATTCTATTCAACTTGTTTTATTAGGCAGTGTGCCTACTTGTTTGTTTGCCTTGGCTTTCATACGAGTACACCCAAATACACAAGCACAGAGCAGTTAGGTGGAAGTGGAATCCCAGCGTGTTTTCCTTCTAAGCAGTACCTGTTTGCTGAGTCCCAGCTGGAGCACTGGGATTTGCAGCTGGGAGTGGCTCACTGGAAGTGCTTCCTGAGAGGCCCGAGCTTTCTGGCAGCTGGAACAAGGTGCTTGAGCAGGTACTGGTTGAAGACTGCCGGCCTCTGAACTCTTAACAAAAAAAAAAAAAAAAAGAACCTTCTTTATCTTTCTGATCATTTCACACATTAATTGCTTGGAGGCTAAAGCACTTGGAATGAAGGAACCAATGTCTTCAGACATGCCAGGCTCATATTAGGTCAGACAATGGCTTTTTACAGCTGCTCTAGCAGTCACCTGGCTTTAAAGAGTCTTTCAAATGGTCTCTCTCAGGCTTTACACAGACGCCAGCCCCCGTGACAGCTAAGCTTGGATGATGAAAACCAGAGCTCAAGGAAGACAGCTTCATTATCTTACCTGCCCCTTTCCAGCAGATTACAGATCCTTTGGTCAGAGCTCCCTGTGCATTCCTGACCAGATAATACTTTAAGTGTTTCTGTTTCTTGGGCTGAGTGGTCAGTTTAAGATTAATGTGATTTGAGAATTCTGTAAAGTAGCAGAAACCCTTCTTGCCACAGCCAACACAATTGCCAGAGAAGCCTGATAAAATAAACAACACACATAATCCAATGAGATAGGTGGGTCACTATTAATAACATTCAAACATGACTCTTTCCAGAGGAAAGACTGTATTTATGTTTGGGGTTTTTGGTTGGGTTGTTTTTTTTTTTCACAGAGTGAGATTTTTATTAACATTTTCCTCAAAAAAAGTATTTTCACTTTGTACAAAAAGCGTATTGCACTTTGGATAACAGACTGTAAAAACACAGCCCCACGTTTAAAAAACAAATAAAATGGGCCATATTTTTCATTTTCTCCCACCAGAAAAAGGTCACAATTCCTATTTAATACCTACCAGAAAAGTTTCTGACTGAAGAGCACTGAGTTAATTGCTTAACCCCAGCTATATTCAGCACCACAGCATGCACATGCTTCACTTCTCTTTCAATTTTCCTTGAAATATCATTCAATTTCACTGAATTTCATTTCACTCAATTCAATGAAACATGCAATTAAGTCTCAAGAAATTAAGTCTATTCAACCTACAATATTTAAATAGATCTGAACATATTTAAGTACCAAGTTCCTACTACAAATGCTATTTTAGAGAGGAAGAAGTACTAAAGCATTCCTGGGCTATTAATTTAAAATAGCTTTTTCAAATTATGGCTGGACTGTGTCAGCACTTCACAGCAATTGAAACTATTTATGATTACAGGAACAAAGTGTCTGCAACTTTATAGACACAACAGAGACATAGTCCTTCCCCGTAAAGCTTTTTGTACTCAGGCTTGATGGGGCATTTCCAGGGATACTGCCATTTCCTCTCATTCTGAGATACACAGCTTGAGCCTCAACAAGGGGCTCATGGTGCTGATGTCATTACCGTCGTAAATAAAGGGCACTGCTCACACAACTGCCTTAAGATTCTTCCTTTTTTTGCACATTTTACAAAGTATTTCGTAAGACATTTTCATCTTCCATCAACTAATGCAACTGTCTGAAAATACTTATTATCTACAAAGTCCTCTACTGAGGAATTAAAAGATAATCTTGCCCATGGAAATTTTCTCTCTGTTCCCTACACATGACCTGAAGTATGATGCTTTCTTTCATTTTAATCATATGTAATGAACATTTTTATGTGTAATAACAGGAATTGAAATGAAAAGGGTATATTCAGTGAATTAAAACAGGGCAAAAATAAAGAAAATGTATTTCACATAACGTGAACAATAACATTGAAAAGAAAAAATTGGAATAAAGGATCAATGATACAGTAAATGAAATTAAGATCCACTTACAAAAATTATTTCAATCACATATCTCAAACAAATTATACTTACAAACTAATGGCCAATACTTTTTTCTTTCTGTAAAGTACAAGCACTAAAACATAATGCTCTGTAAACACCTGTTGCTTGGTTTTCAACCTGAGCACTTTCATTAGTTTTCAAAACATTCAGAAGAATTTATTAAAAACTAAAGTTGGTGTGGAAATTGGTCTGGTATCCATGGGAACAAGTGGCTAACAACCATTGAAAGCTGCCTATTATCTCTCTGATCCTAGTCAGTAGGACGATAAAAGTCATTATGACTCATAAAATCAGGACAAGTCATGACTCTGCAGAATCCTCTGTGTTATATCAGTCAGCACAAAAGCATCTGTCTAACATCACAGAGCCTTAAGTAGCTGCAATAAAAGCAACAACAAAAGGAAACAGAATTAGAACGGATGTGGCAAAAGTTGTAGAGTTTGCATGCATTTTATGCTGATTAAGAAATCATGAAAAATGCTTTTGCTTGTAAATAAAAACTTCCCATATATTTGGCAGCACACAGAGCAACACAGCAGCAGCACTGCAATTTTTGCCTGGTTGCCACTCACAAGACCGCATGTGTTTTCAAATTACCTCTTTCTTTTTTCCAAATGTACACTTTTTAGGTTTTATCATTTTTCTGGGAGTGTCCAGCAACTTGACAAAGCCAAATGTTCAAGTATTTGTTCAATCCAAGTTGAACAGTGGACATAAAATCTTGTCATTTGGACTTCAGACTTTCAGATCACTTTTGTAAATTACATCTGTCCAAACCAGATTTATCAATAACTTCTACCTGAAAAAACCTTTTGCCCTAATCACCTATTTTTAACTGTGTGGCATCTACTGGAAAATTAGTTTACACCCTATATAGCATACAGGTGAGGCTTAGTAAGGATTAAACAGGTCTAAATTGTCCACTTGTTTTGAAAGGCCCTTGGATGACAAAAAATAATTTTATTTTTTAATATTCCTTTATGTCAAATTATCATCTTTCACCTCAAGTTGCTCCAGCCCCTCTGAGTGAGACTCGGTCCTTTCTTGCAAGCTGCCAACACCCTTTTCCATCCCATTCCCTCTGACTGACACTCTTTGGTGACAGGCATTGCTTCATTAATGCAGCTCAGCCCTGACACCACAGATAGAACACAGCATGCTCTTATAGTTCCAGTGCAATAAAATGCTGTTCTCAGCCATTTCCCATTGCAGGGCTCTGCCACCCTGCTCAGAGCACTTTATGTGGCAGATTAAGTAACACTGAGAACTCAAACATTTCATCACCCTCTGAATGCCCTGTTCATGCCATGGCCCAAGGCAGCAGCTGATAGAGGGGACAGCCTGTTTCATAAACAAGCTGCATTAAATATTCTTCCATACATTATAGAGAGGACAAAGGTCAGGGGAGTTGGGGCAGCCATAAGGTGACTCAATATATCTATGTCATGGGATTGATTTCACAAGAGAATTAGAAATCAATGCCTGGAGTTTAGGGGCTAAAAGCCTTTCACCTTTAGGTCACTGGTTCATACCCAGCTCAGTTCAGTTGTGACTAAAGGCTGCTCCCCTCTGAAGATTGTTTAATCAGAAGGTGTTTGATTGTATCTGTGATTTATCATATGCATTTGCTTGAATTTGCTCACATCACAATGATCAATTGTCCATAATTTAAAAAGCTCTTCCACAGCAGGGACCTTGTGCTCTGAAGAAGGACCTTGGACCAAAAGGTTATGAAATCTGACCTACCTTCTCACTGATAAAATGGTTCCTTCGGATCAACAGTGAGCTTGTGGCAGGGACAAAGAGAGTACTTCAGAATGGAAGGACTTCCACTCAATATTTCATAATCAAATCTATCATAAACTGGCAGAAAATTTTCTTCTTGTTTCTCTTTTAAATGCGTAATAGGCTTTAATTAACATTAATATTTTGGTGGAAAGTTGGCAGCTTGCTTAAACAAATAACGATTATATTTTCAACTTTTCACCACAAGCATTTCTTCTTTTCAGTTCTACTCACAGGAAAAGGCACACAACCACTGACAATGCCCCATGGCTTTCCCACCTACTCAGTAGCACTCCATTTGAAGACTGAAGTCCTAAGTTTAAAAAATGAATAAAATCAACATGGTCAAGCTGGAGAGCTCCATTGTATGGAAACTCAGTACTGTTACAAAAGCCAGACAGATCATTGCATATTTATAAGAAGCATCCACAGTATTTCATGCTACAATGTTTTCATCTTACATACAGCTTGCAATGCAAGCCAACTAATCTTTTCCTCTATCATTCTGACCTCAGGGATCCACTAGAAAAAAAAAGGATTTCTTGTTCCCTGCTAGGAAAGTAGGCAGCTGTTTGGTCTTTTGGAAAATGATGGGTAAATAGCTGCTTTGTTTATCAGGAGACACTCTCCTGAAGAGTGAGAACTAGAAAAAAAAAAACAAAACAAGAAGAGGAAAAAAACCTTTGGGAGTGATACAT
Organism: Pachycephala philippinensis; assembly: GCA_013397055.1. Classification (NCBI taxonomy): domain Eukaryota; kingdom Metazoa; phylum Chordata; class Aves; order Passeriformes; genus Pachycephala; species Pachycephala philippinensis. The sequence goes on from VWZT01016098.1 coordinate 818,660, forward strand.
GTTAGCTGCTTTAATTAGGAAACAATAACTCACTATCACAGATCACTTCCTCCATCTAAGCATTCCTTTAGGTTGCATAAAACCCAAAAAACAGCTTCCTAAAGGCAAAAAGCTGAATCTGTTTTGCAAAGTAGTTAAACCTGTGATCTAACATGATTGACAGAATCATATGAGGAACATGCCTAGAGACAGAAAACATTTTGCTTGTCAAAAACACAGTCTTTTCCAGAAACTGTTGAGGTTTCCTTCCTATGGAATAATACATCAATTGTTAAAACAAAGAAACCAAACAACTTCCAACAGAAATGACTTTCAAATCACAAGCACATCTGCCTTGATGGTGGGACAACTTAGTAGCATAATCAATAAAATGGCACATGCCCCAGAGGCATATCAGCAGCCCCTAATGGGAACAAGATTGTAAGTCAAAACCTGGCCCTGAAACTACTGAGACATTTCCTGCTTTCTTCTGGTCTTTTTGTACAATCCACGGGCATCGTCACAAACATACACAGCAGACCATACGAACTCAGGAAACTATTGGGTGACTAATGAGTGTCTTCTCTCTTCAAATAAACTGTTTTGAAAAAAAAAGTCTACAGTACTGAGTAACAGCTGCCTTACAAAAATACAGTATATTAGAAAAAGCATGAAATTAAGCAAAAAAACAGTGGGGTTGAAGGGTTACAAATGATGTGTCTGTATCACCAGTAAGCCTTACCAAAAGTGTGGGATATACTCTGACTCATGACTGCTAATTTCAATTCAAAATTAATCCAATTCTATTTCCCTCTAAACTTACAAAGGCTTGAAGGGACTGCTTTCCATGCTGTTTCAAAGGCCAACTTGTTTGACGGAGTACTGCCTAAACTCAGAATACCAAAAATAAGGCTTCTATGCTATCTTGAAAAGCAAGATGCTAAATAGAGTTTCCTTTCTTCATATGACATGTTTTCAATTTAAATCTACCACCAGAGAGAGATCACTGTGCTAAATTAACAGATTATTTAAAGCAAAAATGGTTCTCTCTTTTATCCCACAATGTGTCTGAAACCACAAGGCTACTCATGTCTGCTTCTAATTTTACTTCCCCTGATTTGATTTGCACTGGCGAATGAAAACCTGAATCAAACAATCATTTCTATCCACAGTATGATCTATTTTACAAATAGCATGCTATCCTCATGTTAGTAAGATACATCATTTTTTTCATTAGATTAGGGACCAGGAACATTATTTTATGTCCAGCTTCCAGAGGAAGACTCCGGATCTTAAAGTATGTAAGTTCTTTTCTATTTAAGCTTGTAGAATGCATAAAAGTCATACCACGGAGTTACTAGAATTCTCTGCAAAAGAATGTGGTTCGCTGGGGGTTTCAGTGTATAACAACAGTCAAAAATAAGCATTTAAATGGTTTCAGGAAATTAAAATGTATTAAATAAGCAAACTGAGGATGCAAGTAGCATAAAACCCTCCCAATTATGTTCCTGTTCTTGTTTAGCATGCAATTAACAAATACACTACTTCCTCTCTGCTAACAGCCTAAGGAGCTTAAGCTGTTAATAGTGCTAGGACTGAATGACTTGAGTGGTACAACATTCCTGTCTTTATCTTTAAAATGACAACACGTGGGTGATTTACACCCCTCCTAATTCTTTTACAATCACTGGTCAAATGCACTGTGACCAATCCAACTCTACAAAATCACATAGGAAAAGAAATTACTGTACATAAAATCACATTATGCACCTTCACACTCCACTGTCAGCCCAAACGCCTCGAAGAGTTGCTCAAACTGAGATAACAACTGAGATCATGTCATATCCCACAGTGTTTGTGAAAGAAACCCCTTAAACATCTTGGTAAATGTTTCCTTTTTGCTATTCAAAGCTCAGACTGGTGCACAAATATATGATGCATCATTTTTTTTGTTAACAATGAAAACAATATATATGAACCTGAGAGTGTCTGATTGCAAAATGAGTTCCCCCTCCAATCATGCACCACCTTTCCCAATATAAAACCTATTCCATTTTAATAACATTAATATTCAGTTAATTAATTCACATGGTTGCAGATCTTCCCTATTTGCCTTGATTTGGATGAGGTTAATGGCAATCAGAAAGACTATAATAAAAATAGAGAGAAGGGCCTATTTTTATGTCAGAAGTTAAACTTTTAAGAAGATTAAATGCAATAAATTGAAGTATCCTCCTAACAATATTTTTCAAACACACAGTATTAACTGATTCCACATATAGGAAAGATTTCAACTTATAATCACTCGTATTTATTTATATTGTGATGACAGCAAAAAGTCACAGGTTAGGATCCAGAACACAGGCTATTGTTGAAACACAGTGGAGAATATTATCCCTATCTCAAAGAGGCAAATTGAAATGGTCATAATTTTTTTTTGTAGCCCAAACTATCATTAGACATGTATATAAGAGCCTGAAATTTCCACTTGACAGGCCTACAGCCTGTACACATCTGTATTTGGAAAGCTAAAATAGAGACAGCCAGCAGTTCAACCAGTCCAGTTACCAGATGTGCAGGTCCAGCGACTAGGACATGAACCAGTCAAATAATGACTTTAGCCTTGGACTAATGGACAGAACGTGATGATGCATCTCTAATGAAGTGGCTCACTCTGTGTCTTTCCAAAGCAAACACAGCCAGCTCTGAGTTGTTATATTCTTGTGCATCACCTATGATCATTACTGTAGATGTGGAATAGAAATAAGATCTGCTGAACTCAAAAAACAATTAGCTACTAATTGAAGCCACAGAAGAATCCACTTACTGCAGTCAGACACTTACCTAACAAGGCATTGCGCCCGTTATCATCTGGCAGGAATCTTTTATCCACAGCACACACTAACAGGTGATCAGGTAAATTTGGTGACTTTGCACCAACAAGTAAAAATCCGGATGGCACCTCAATATGTTCATTGGAAATTGAAACCAGCCTCAAATCTTTACCAGCCTGGCAGAAACCTAGAAAAAATCAATTCAACTTATTTTAAGTTGACAAGATGTTTTTGTTTCCTGCTCACAACAGTCTTCATTAAAGGACTTGCTATATTTTTAATGAAAAAGAAAATCTTACCCTCTAAGATCAAGGGCATACTAAAAGATAATTTTCTTCCCTGCCTTTTGGTCAGCTATGAACAAATTTGAAAATGTACTATGAAGTTTCTCTTGGTGGTAGTTTGTAACCTACATGTTCATGGGACTCATCACTAACATCATCCTAACTTAGATCAGACATTCAAAAATGGAGAAAATAGTTCTCAAAATCTGGTGAACTTCACCAGCTTTTCCTGGGTTTTCAAATATTTTTTACAGCTTCATTGAATGAGGTACACTTTAACAGAAAAGAGTCATGATAAAGCAGTAAGAATTATCACATTCATTTTAGCAAATGCCATGCCTACAAACTCGACATTTTAAAGGTTGTGTTGCCTAAGAGAACAGAAGTTCTGTCCTTGTGCCAGGCGTTCCAGCACAAATGCTTATCTGACACTGAACAAAGACCCTGTCAAATAGAAGAGCAACTGAGAGCAATCCAGCTTTATCTGGAAGGTAATGAACACTGACATTTTTAGGATTTCTATATCATATAGATTATCCCATTCTGACAAATTATAGGGGAAATAGCCCGAATCCTACCCTTTTCAGTAGGGCAAATGCTTCTGACAGCATGGTTTGTACTCTTACCATCAGTAGTGCAACATCCTTCTGGGGGAGGCTTCATCTGGTACAAAACAGGAGGACTACTTGATTCTGAGCCTTCTTCCTCCTCCTCCTCTTCTTCCTCTTCCTCATTTTCTGCTCTGCTGCCAGCTGCAAATTATCATAGCATAAATGACTTAGACAACAGAAAATGCTAGCAACAAACCAGTGTGTGAACAGGGTGACCCAGTTACAGAACATATTACAGCAAACTGGATTCTCTCCTCTTGACAATGACTTTACTATTGCCAACTCTTGATAGTTGTTGTTCCTTAAAGATCCAACTTCCAGTCATGCTTATGATAAAATGTATTTCACCAAGAAAACAAAGATGTTAGTTCCTGTGCAAAAGAAGTTCAAAAGCATGACTCAACTGCACCTGAGAAAGTAAAACACACTAAATGACAAATAAAAAGAAGCCTCAACTCATTAATTTTTAAAATCACATTATTTCAAGATAATTGCACAATTTTTAGAGGACTAGCTTCTAATGTTTGAACTCTTGCTGGTCAAAACAGTGTAACTGTATCCTTTGTTTATAATATTAACAGCCAATAAAATCCAAAGTCAGTACTTCTTTGAACTTTAGAATGTCCTGGCTACAGTCCAAGTACAGAATTTATTAATTAGGTATTGACCATGTCCTTGATTTTGTACAGGACACTGAAAAAACAGTTCCTGCTTGAAACTAGTTTCACCACAGATGATGCCACGACAAGAACACCTAATTCTCAGCCCGTCTGTCTCCTACCAGAACCCAGAACTCCAAGTAATGCACTTACACTCCCTTTGCAGTGTCAAGGAAAGGCAGATGTTCAGGAAGATGTTTCACAGCAGCCTGTGCTTGGACTGTGCTAGTCCAGGAGGCACTATGGAAGCAGTACTGAATGCTGGAGGGGAATATATGATGTAAGCTTCAATTTTTAGAAGGCTTTAGGTGTGTTTAGAGGGCTTTATTGCTGTGTGTTTCACCCCTTCAACTAGAGACTGCCTCTTTCCTTCTCTCCATCCAAAGGACAATGGGCTTTTCACCCATGATACAACAGCTCCAGCAAAACATACTGACCAATGACTCCACCCCCTCTTATGGCTCAGATACACTCATGGCAAATGGGACAAGTGTGGCAAGCAGAGGAGAGCAATTAACTCATACATGGGGAAAACACTTCTACAGACAGGACTGAGGAACATTTCACATACGGCAGAGACAGCGCACAAGTACTAAGCGAGCCCAGTGGGGTTTGTGTCTTAGGCTTGTAGGTTTCTAGGTGTCTGTAGGGACACACCTGCAGCAAAAACAACACAAAGAGCTTCCACTGGCAATGTTGGATGGTGAAGGGCTGCAGATACTTGAGGATCAGCAGGAAGCTGAATAGCTTCTTGTACTTGGGCAAGTAAAAGAGCACTTAGGCACTGACATTACTCTGTTGATCCAGGTTTTAGTCTGGAAACAGAAAAACAATGAAGCAGTGCAGTCATTCTCCAAAGCCCAGTGTCAACTGGACATAACCTCTTTGCTTCAATTGACGTTGGATCAGGTACTCAGAATCCCATAAGATATCAGCAAGGATTTCTCTTTTCTTTCCTATGACTCTCCTCAGAATATCCTTTTATTTTATTGACAAATTATTGTACAATCAGCTAGACAAATACTACAGGACAAATGAGAACTAGGGAGGAGAAAGTAAGTCTGGAGTTTGAAGATTTATCTGTCAAGGTCATTAAGACTTACATCCCAGTCTGGAAGAGGATTCGAAGGGTATGTTTACCTTTAAACTCTGAACATCAAGCTCCAGTTCCAGTGCACACAACTAAGGACCGAACACTAAACACAAGTGTTTTAAGGGCATGGTCTAAAGAAAAAAATGCTGCAATTGAATGAAGGGAAAAGTGAAACTTTTCATCTATGCTATTTAAGTAAAGGGTAAATTACGTGTTATGACATAACCTTGACTAATATATCCATATGCAATGCAGAAGGGCTCAGTCCTTCTCCTCTCATTCCCCTTGCTCCCAGACATGAAATTCGTTCCTTCCTTCCTCTTTGTGCCAGCTCTGACACTTACTAACTAAGGGAAAAAAAGTGACCAATTTCCCTTTTTCTTTTAGCTGGGTTTATGTATTAAATTAGCACAGTTAAAGAGCCAAAAGATGGCAAAACTGATGGAAAAGGAGAAAATGGGAATGCATGGATAGACTAAGTGAACAAAACAGGATGTGTTTTTTCCGTTTTGGACAGAGGTAAACTGTGAGGTTTCTTCAACCATAATAAGTGATTTAAGAAAGAAACAAAAAATGGAAGTGGAGACTAAGAAATATGAGAGCTACAGAATTTTCAATTTGAAAGTGAAAAAAGAGAAAGTACTCAAGCATGAGCTGCTGCCACCTGTAAAGGGTTTCATTAGCATTGCACAAGCCCCCAAGGATGTCTCTCTGCTTCAGGTGCCCCTCTTGGCCCTCAGAGCATAGGGATTCATGTAGCCAGAAGTGGAAGATTCAATTTATGACAAGGCTGCAGTACATAAGAGCAGCTTGAAGACCTCTTCCACCTGAGGATCAACCTAGGAGGCACTCTATTATAGGTCCCTTCAGAGTTCCCCTTGTCTGAAACTTTCATGAAAGGAATGCTCTCTGCCAGGCTGTTATGAGACTTTTAATTACACTTCAATTCTGTTTCCATTAACTACAAGAAACACAGAATCAGCCCCTCAAGGTTTGGAAAGTTATTTGAAAGTGTTGAAAGAAAGAAAGCAACTACAGAAGTGTGAAATTGCACTTTTGTTCCTGAACCGTGGATTTGCTCTTGTGGCGTCTTTCCCAACTGATGTCATAATCAATTTTGTGACATCACAGCTGCCATGGAAAAGTTTATGAAATCCTTATGGAAGGGTCTGATAGAAGGATCACTTTGTGCAGGGAATAAGCGACATATGTATTTAAACAACTAATGTATATTCATTGTTACGTCCTACATTAGCAAAAAAAGAAAAAAAAGAGGAAATTACTAATGATGTGTGAGCAGATTTTTTTTTCAAGAAACATTCACAGCTGCCACTGTGAGGCAATAGAAAAGAGTTTAATCTGTGCAAAATACTTTTATTTGTTACTACTCCTTGGCCTGATTTCGTGTGCATGTGTGTGTTACTGTGGGCTGCTAACCTTTATGCATTTCTCACTACAACTGTGGCAAAGTATGACAGGGAAAGCAGATGTGGACAAAAGACATGAAACTCCACCCTCTTGACAGAAATGACTAAATAATCAAATTATTAAACATAACCTTACACAACCATGTCAATGTTATGCACACACCAGTAAAACATGCCCTTAAAACACAAACACGAGACCACTACGAACAACAGCACACCAAACAGCATCATGAGTTTGCTTATCTGATCCATACAGTTCATTTAAAAAATATTACTTCAAGAAAAAAAAAAAGAGCAAATGAAAATGAGAAAGCAGGCATCTGTAAACACACACACAAATTCAGTGAGAAATCCTGTGTGTTAAATACCAACTTGTGCAGAGTTTGTGAGAGTACACATCTTAAATTTTTACCTTTGCAATCACAGAATAACTACAAATATTATGCCTGAAGTAATTATAAACAATCTCAAAAGCTAAAAAATATTTCTGCTGTATTTATGCACTTTGAAAATCAGTCTTAGCGTATATGTTTTATAAATCTATTATGCGTTTTCTACCATTTACTGTGTGACTTTCAGCAGTATATAATAAATTATAGGATAACAGATTTATGGTCCAAACATCCAAAGACTTCTCCACAAATGTAATATCACAATTCCTAGAATTTCAATTTATGTGTATAGATGATTCTGAGCAAGTGACTTGATTTTGTCAAAATTAAAGACATTGTGATTCATATTTTTAATCCAATTCTAATACATATATATTTTCAGATCATAAAAAATCCAAATAAAAATGTATGTTTATCCATATTATGATTTAAAATGCGTGTGCTGAGCTGTGGCTGAGCAAACAGCAGAACCATCTTTGACAGAAATAGAAATTCCATAATTTCCTACCTTCCAGTGATGATAGTTGCTGTTCAGCTTCCAAATACAGCTGAGAAAAGATTGGTCTGGGAACTAAGTTGTTTGAGCGGAGAGAGGCCTCAATAGAATTATGCAAGACTTCTTCAAACCGTGTTGTCTTGAGCTGACCAGCATAAGAATTTCCCATCTTGTCAAAAAAAAAAAAAAANACAAGAAGAAGAGCAAAAAAAAGAGAAAGATATTACAATTTAAGCACTCAGAACTCAATCACTGCATGCTGATGTCAGGCTCAACATTTCTCATGAAAGAGAAATGCTTCATTGTCCACAAAGAAAGGCAAAGGAAAAGAACATTGACTGCAGCAGTCACTGAGCAGATCCTGCTGGTAAATTACAGGAAGTTATCTAAAAGTAACAGCTTTCTGTAATTCAGCAGAAAGGCAGCAAGCTTTGGCACCTTCTTGAAAAAGTGACTAGAAATCGGATTCAAGTAATTCCTTGGTTTATACAGCAATTGAGGAGATGCATTTTCAAGAGCCATCAATCTATTGTTAAACAGACTTTCTGTTTTAAATGATTTGAACAGAATAAATTATCTGGGCAATGGCACAGTTTTGTGTCCTTACCTTTGCATCGTCCATCAAGGCTGAACACTGGCTAAAGCATTTCAACCTATCTTTTAGAGGTTCTGTCTCATAAATAATATAGCATTGCTGTAGCCCAGAGATGGCGAAATATAACTTTTACTTTTCACCTTAAACAGTATTTTTCTTTGTAAAACACAGGGTTTTGTTTTGTTTTGTTAGAATGAAACAGTATCCATCAACATGCATTGATATTGCATTCATTTATTTATTAGGACTTTACTTTTAGTGAAACCATGTAATTTATTCATTCTGTCATTGAGCAGGCACTCTATTTCAGCTGAATATTCCATGGACTTAACCGACGCCTACTTTCCACAGGGAACACAATGAACTGGTGTAACCAAAAGCCATGTCAGCTTTCTTTTCTTATTACAAAGTAGCTCTTGCCCTGGGCCCCATGTCCTTTCCCTCCTCAAGTAACTGTGAATAGAAAGCATGAAACGCTTCCTGTTTGTGGCAGTAATTCCTAAACACCGAACAGCCCCTCCTCAGCACTGGCTACTGCTTGGGAAATTAGCCTGTTGGGAAGCATCCTGTAGGAATCAGTCAAGCAAAAGGAAAACCACTGTGAAACCGCATACTGCTCATCATGGAAAAAGGGGTTTGAAAGGAAAAACCTACAAACTTGTTGATTTGGACATCTTTTTATGACTTTGTAAAGCATATTTTACATATAGAATCATATATTAGCATACACTTGTTTGTATCATGTTAATACTGTACAGAGAGTATAGCTAATACTACATAACATTGCTATAATACATATACACAATATTAATAGAACCATAATGAGAACTATAAAACAATGCAGGCAGTATTTAAGAAAATTTAGACTAAAAGAAGGCACTACTGACAAAATACTCGTGTATATACACAAAATCAAATAGAGAAGTTGCAGTGAATAGTACTGATGTACCCATTTGGTAAAGGCTAAATAGAAGATGCAAAGTCTCTTAGAGATGTTCTGTGCTAATATGGAAGTCAGGATACATCTTCTCTTCCAACACAGAAAGCAAATTTCAGTTCCCACACTGATAGGAATCCTCTGGCTCCTTTTAAGTACTGCTTCCCCCTGCACCAAAGGCAGCTGAAGACAATGAGGAAAGCCTGACATCAGTAGTGTCCTTAACCAGCTTTATCAAAGGTATATGCAGGAAACCCGAGGTCAGCTCTGAAATGAGTTCTATTAAATGCTGTTTCTACACAAAAGCGCTAGAAGATGTTTAGTTCTAATTCTAATCCATCCTTCAACCATTATATGACTTGTCTTTGTTACATTGATGTTTTATATTTAATGTGACAAGGACAAATTATTACCAAGATACCTGACAGATGCCTATTTAATTCTTTGCTCTTCTAAATTCTTTCCTATACTATGAACTCATATTTTCCTGTTAGCTTGCAGGCACCTACAGGCTCAGGGACCCATCTCTATCAGTGGCAGGTACAATGTGGTTCCATATGACTGATCATTGCAATCTTGAAAGTCCAGACTAAAGACAAATAAAAACTCAAGAACGTGCTCTTAGCATGTTAACATTCAAAGTTACACCTTCAGGAAGCGAGAAAGAATTCAGCTATTATCCATTCCATACTCTTATATATTGACTGTTTTAAATAAATACAGAACAAAAACATGAAACATTAAAATAACAGCCAAAAGACTTTTTGTACTTAAAAAATACCCCTGATACAACACAAAGAGATTATCCAAAATTTTGACTGAAGTGACAGAGAGAGGCTGGATTCTACCTGTTCTGAACATGACCCTCAAAGCAGACTCATATACCTGATTTTCAAATTTATGTACTTCTTTCAATGCTTTATTAAAGCAGTGAAAAATAGGAAGTTTTTAAATTAATCTAGAGTAAGAGAGAAGTATTCCAGGACAACTCAAAAGCAGATGAATAGGCACACGGACTGCTTTATGCAATGAAGGCTTAGTTGCTCTACTGATTACTATCTGGATCTAACTGTGATGAATCAGAAAACACTACAATATTTGTTTATAAACTCTTTTCCAGAGACACAGTCAGCTATTTTTCTGTACAGTTTATTAGGAAAAGAAATAGAGATACCATTACAGATATTAAACATGCTTGCTCAGGATTTATAGAGCCCACAAGCGGTCAGAAGAGAAATCCTGTATTTAATCCTGAGGATGGCAGAAACCCAGCATCTTATCAATGTGATGTTACAGATAAGGAATCAGTTAAGATTATATTATTTGTGCAAGAGGTAGGTGTTGGAACTCTTTGCAACACAAGCATGTTTGGCTGCTAATTTAATTTTGTGAATGGGTTGGTAAAATAAACAAAAATATGCTTTCTGGATTTGTAAGCTCTCATGTACTTGTGTGATCTTACAATCAGAGTGTAAACACAATCATAAACCCGGGAACCTATTTTGAAAGATATTATAAATATTTTTTACCCATTTTTCATCATCAAACACACACCACTGGAACCAGAAAACAGGCATCACTTGAGCTTTTTTGCCAGCACCAGTCTCTGCTGTTCAGAGACCCACTGACTCTCAATTGCAAGAGAAATTACTTCTCCAAAGCAAGCAAGGGACAAACCATTTCCCACTAACTATATGACAGTTGTCATCCCCTCTTTTCTTTACAGCTGCTCAGACTGTGGTATCTGAATTGTCAATTGCTGACTCCGTGGCATCAGGAAGCAAAAACTGAGTCCTATGTTCCTGCTTCAATGAACTCAGCATTCCCAGTTCTGACTTACGTTTCTCTTGGATACAACTGGGTGTCACAGGCTAAACTTTCAAATGCTTGTGAAATTCCAAGCCATGCACATAGACAGTGACCAGATCTACTAAAAAAAACCCCATACACTGACACAGAAGGATGGCCCTCGACCCCACCTACTGATAAATCAAAGGGCACCTCCCTATCACATGGTCAGTTTCCATGGAGAGCGTGCAGAGGAAAATACTTGCCCATATAAAAAGGGGGAAACAGGCAAAGATCTGGACCTGGAAGAGCTTCATAAAAGCATGAAAAAAAAGACAAAAATCACTCTGAGCAACTTGGGAGCCTAAGAAAAAATTGCAGATAAAAATGAAGCGGGTCAGGCCAATGTTCTAGAAGCCTATGGAAAATGCTGGCAAAGAGAGATGCAAAATCAAGGCATCTGAAAATGTGAGTAAAAGTCAGTGTTAGTCACTGAAGGGAGCATCTTTGAAATTCCAAACAAGGAACTGTCAGCATTTCAGTGGTACACAGGGACTAGGTGATTAAGAAAAACAGGGATCTTTTTAAGGGTTTATGTCTGCTGTGTATAGAGTCAACTTCAGGTTCAACTGCAGTTGAACTAGTCAGGGTTTAAGAAAACCTGTGATGAGCCTGCCCTCCGGTGCTGTGATTTCGATCAGGAGTTCCCTCAGCCATGAGGGCCATCCCTACCACAAGAGCCATGACAGTGACTGGTCACAGTAAGAGAGGGAGATGGCCAGCAGCAGGAGGACATTCAGTCCCAGCACCCAGATCACAGAGGGAGATCTTGTGCATAGTAGAACAAAGATAGGAACTCATTAGTGGCTTTTTAGTTGCAGTGAGGAGCACTAGAGTTTTGTCAAGACTGAAGATCCAGCACAGCAATTCTGGACAAAATTAATCCTACACCTAGGACAGACTGGATATCCTAAGGAATACTAAGGACTTCAGAGCATAGAAAGTAATCCAGGGCTTTTAACAATTCCCATTGAAACAGACTGATAAAGAAAATCTGCCCTGAGCAGAAACTGAGGAAACGAAAAAGTATATGTGGGCTGTGTTGACTTAAAAAAATAATCACGGTAATTAAGTGGGAAACTAGGAAGCCCTGGTTGATTACTAAGAAATTCAGCCTTAGATAGAGGTGGGAATGTTTCATACTAAGTTGCAAGTTTTTTGCATTACAAAATATAATCGGCATTGCTACTTTACTACATTAATCCTTTCATCATTGCTGTATAGCAATGGATGTTTTCCGAGTTTGAGCACCCAGCTTTCATATTTTTGAAATCGTTTATCAGAGTAATTTCTATTGTATCATTTCTAAGAGGAGAATGGTTAGATGTCCTCGTGCTCTCCAAACGACTTTGCTGTCACTATGACGAAAGGCAGTTTTTCACTTGCATAGAAAGAAAGGATTTGTTTGCATGGACTATGGATTTAGGTATCTAAAATGCTACCTATTAAATTTTTTCTGTGAGGAGGGAGAAAGCATTCTTTACTGCAGGTTAACAATTTGTTAACAGAATAGTACCAGAAAAGTTGTGTGATCCTTTTGCTCTTTTAACATAAGTTCTATTCATCCAGTAACACCCAAAATCCATCAATATTTGTAAAGTTCAGTAAAGTCTCTAGTAATTCTTTAAAAACTGTATTAAAAAAATCAGTCTAAGAAGAAAGAAATCTTAGGGTAGGGACTTGTATGTAAATATAACTATAAGAAGAAAAATAAATTTGGAGACAGCACAAAACTAATTCTCTTCAATGGCAGCCATACATCCTGCAAAATCCTCCTCATCGATTCAGTCCAGCCATGAAACATTGGAATTTACTCTTTTATTTCCACTAAGCTATCTGTAATTACAGTGTTTTCTCTAGTTTTGGATTTGGAAGAATAAATTATTTTTAATCTCCTATATTAATGTGTATCCTGTGTAAAAGTGATACTGTGTGGTATCTATTTCCCACAGAATAAAATCTATTCCCACAGGTTATATAAAATTCTTGATTCAGGAGAACTAAAAGACACTTTGATATTCAACCCCCACGAGACGCAGCATAATACTATAGGTTATGTCTTTACTACTAGCTTCAAAGTAAGCTTACTCCATCCAAAGTGCCCTTTGGGAACAGTCACTGGTCCATCGTGACTCCTGGGAACTACTGCAGAGAGTGAGTACAAGAACCAGAGCTATGCCAAGACATTACAACAGAAAATTGACTTCTGGCACTCAGAAATTTTTCCTTCAATTTCCTTCCTTTCATTTACTAATACAGCTGTAGCCCATATGGGCAAAGACAAATTAAAAATTATTCTTCCAGAAATCAACCTAGTTTTCCATGTACCACAAAATTATCACTTACAGAAGTAAATTACAAAGCCTTTTCTCTGTCAGTACAAAACCACCTAAAGGCATTGTAAAAAGGTGGATTATTGCCCATTTCTGAGAAAAATATTAGTTTCTGGAAGTCAAATCTGTTTCCTCACGCTATTCTGCCAGAACGACTTGGAGTAAGAGAGAGGAAAAAAAGGGCTCAGAAGACTGATGTTAATGATATAATACTGGAGCGTGGGAAACATTGCCTCATTTGAGATCACTTCCAGAACAACATTTTACCAAAGTGACTTTCACCAAAATCTTCAATAAGGCTTTGATTTTCTTCTGTTGTTAGTCTTACCCAAAAAGAGAAATTTTCAAGCTTCAAAAGATGCTGAGAAATGAAATTGCAATCCTTTGCTGAGCTTAACTCTACCATATCAACAAGTATAAAATCAGTAGTCACTTATGATTTGCTGATTGAAATCCACTTCTTCAGGGAAGTAATTTATTCCTCAGCAGTAAAGCTGACAGATGAATGAGAAGTCTCTAGTCATTCTGTGTTTCATATATGACTGAAGTTTGGCAGTTCAGCAGACCCCATTTGGCCCATTACATTTTAAATGCAACATAAAACCTTCAAATAAAACCAGTTACCTTTGCCAGAAATTCTAGCTCATTCTCTTCTGTTACCAGATCCTAGAACTTCTATATATCTTGTGCACTTATATGAGAAATGTTGTCTAAAGACCAGTCCAGATTAAACTTAATGGTTTCCAAAAAATTTGGGAAGTAGCTCATGATGAAACATAGAGACTCTGATTAAGGTTGATGACAGGTCACAGAGAACTTAATCCTTCCACCTTTACACATCCAAGAACAATTCTGCTGCTGTTTCCACAAAATGAATATACTGTAATAAGACTACTTAGATCTCTCTACCACTTCTGTTTATCTTCCGTTTGCTTTTAATTTTTATCTTCTTTTGATTTTGAAAATCAGGCTGACTACAGACAGGGATTTTCTCCTGCATCAACAGCGAGATGACTTCCTCCCCTGACTCATGTTTCCAAGCAACAGGATGTTGGAACAAGAGTGCAGATCGAAAGGTGTCGAGCTTTGTTTTTTGGCAACTCTAGATTCCAAGCCAAATTCCTTATATTAATCACTGAAATCAGTTCTCTCACTCACTGCAGAAGTAAATAACTGGGAAGTGTCTTTATTCTCAGGAGATTGCTGCAGAGATTAATATGGACACTTTTGCAATTAAATTCAATATAGGAAAATTCCCCCACCTACTGAAAAATCAAGCCCATTTCTTAACTGATCAATATAGAAAGGGATGGAAACAAACTTGGATAAATCAATGTTAAACCACCTCAATAAAAACACTATTGAAAAGCTTTTGCTTTCTTTTTTCTTCAGGCAGAATATAAATAAAAACTTTTAATGGATCATTCTTATTATGGATTTATTTCACATCCATTTTGGCCACAGTAAAGACAATTTCATTGAAAAACAAGTGTTTTCTTATTTTTTGCTGAAATTTTTCAACTGCAAAACCAGTAAGCACTATTTCTGAGTGTTCATTTTTTTCAAATAAAATGCTACAATTCATGCATGCAACAGTAGCAAAAATAGCACGTGAATATTTTCTACAGAAAAAGGAAAAATAATTTCCTGATATGTCTGAAAAAGGAATTAAACTTCTCATACAAATTCAACTTTACATTGAACCAAAAAAAAAAAAAGTTTGATGAAATCCAGAGCAATCTAAGTTGTCATAAACCCATTAAAATATACAGCTATGCTGAGAGATCTGGACTAAGGCGTGTTGGCAATTTAGTGACAGGGAATCTAAGCTTTGACAGCCTACATTGTAGTTTTCTGGGGAAACAGAAAACTCCAATTGCAATCAGATTCCTTTAGTTAATGATAGATGAAAGATTGTTTTGGTTTTAAGACACAGTTTGGTCTTCCTTTATGACTACAGAAAATGTAAGCTTCCTTCACCCTTGTAACTTTTACGCCTACTCTCAAACAGGAGTTGAATTTTTCTGAGATATTTAAAGCACTGTTTTGTGCTAATATGACACTATGTTTTAATTTATTCTAATAGAGAAGAAAAAACGCTGAAGTTCAAATGGCTCATAGCAAAAAATCCTTTGTTAAAAGCCATATTCAAGTTTTAAAAAAACATAATCATAAGCGCTATTGGGACTGATGCCTGATAAAAATCTGTATCTGCAAAAAAACCAGAAGAAATCTTTATTTCGACTTTTTAAAGGTGACTTAGAATCTATTATTAATCTTTTCATAATTTTCACTGAAAATCTATTTTAGACATAATGATGACACTGATTTTCATTTATTTGCTTTTTGTTTTAGCATGAACCTTCCTTTCAACCACTTGTCATTCCTTAATATCCTGACAACTGGGCCAAGGAGCCACTTGATAAAAATAAATGTGAGCTGGGTGATAGTCCAGTGTTGCACTAATAGTGCAGACTGAGCCTAAGATATGATATGGCAATAAATACATTTAGGCAATGGCACTTCATCCTGTAAATGCTTTCACATTCCTCTCTGCAGGAAACAATGTATTCTGATGCAGATTTCCTTGATTTTCCTCCAGGATCTAATAAACTTTGCAGGTGTTACTGGAGAGAGAATCCCTTATCAGCAGATTCCAGCATGGTGCAGCTGATATGCTTTACTATTTCTCCAGCACAGAACCCTGACCCTATGGCTGGTCAGGCAGCACTGCCTTGGCTCCCATTTGGCTTCTCTGTGTTGCTTTGATCAGCTCCTGGCTTTGGATGAAAGCAATTCTTTCAGTGGCCACCTTCAAACTCTCTTAAAAAAAGAAAAAGAATTACATACATAAAACCAATTGAGCTTGCTAAGGAGCAGGAAGAAGCCAAGTAGAGGGAGGAGAAAGGGAGGGAAGGAGGTGCCACAAATCAGGGCTAGGAAGCAATGATCAAAGTCGTGACTTGAAAATTAGTAAAAAATATCCCCAAGCTGTACAGGTCTGGGGCATTCCCATAAGTGCAAAGGCTCTCTCACTATTACCTAAGAAGGAGACACAACTCTCTTTCCAAGAATTGTCTCAGACATCTCCATACCTTTGAGTACAGCCACTTGAGATCTCAGAGTAAAGCAGTAGGGAGCAGATTGGCACGTCAGGAGAGAGATGATCTTGAAATGCATGTTTTCTAAAGAAAATTCTAAGAAATCAGAGCTTGGGGCACAGTACTCTTTCTTCTGGGTACTGGTGCTACAGAGTGTTTCCAAGAATCTTTTCCGAATCCAAAGGGAGTATATAAAGAGTAATGCTGTACTGATGGTACAGGTTAGCTTTTTGAGCCATCCTCAGAAACAGACTTCTGTTTTTCCTTACGTCAAACCCCCAGACTCATTCCTACCCGTACCTCTCCAGGCTCACCCCTAGAAGCAGTGCAGCAGATGTCTGTGGGGCAGACACGTGCACACACAGAGACCAGGATGTACAGCTCAAACACGCTTTGGAGCTGTCTGTCAGGGCAGCAGAGGCAGAGCCAGTGCCTGTGGCAGCTCTCCAAGGATACACACAGAGTGCACAGGTTCAGAGGCTTCACCTCATTCACAGCAAATGGCCTCACTGCTTGAAAGACAGCTTCACTGATTTCTACTAGCAGAGCACACTCCACTGTATCTGGGTCATATTTTCCATCTAATGAACGAAGAGTGGACACAAATACAATGGGAGCAGTCTAAAACGTGCCTCACCATCTGTGGATAGCAAATACATCTGTAGATGAGTGTATCACGTTACAAAATAGATCTGAACCTCAGGTTTTACTCAATCAGGAGATCGACTGCACATGTACTATATGTTGAAAATACATTAAATAAGAAACATTCACAAACACAAATATGCAATCCAAAGCATTAATCAAATATCTTTAGTTAAAAGTATCAGTAGAATCTTCAAATTTAATTCATTTAAGAAACTGAACTTAGCAGTTTTAGATCTGAGTTGTCTACTTTGAGAGTTTAAAAATTTAACTTGTCTGAATTTTTAGTATTTCGAATTTTTCCTAAGAGGAAATCACTTGACTCAAGGACAGAAAACAAGAGACAGAAAATGCAGACAAATTAATATGTTTAAAACATGAATATTAGCTGTAAAATGTCTCACAAATATTATACTTGAACAGTAACCAATATAAGACAGTGTGAGTATGTTATGATATATTAGTATTTTTTATTAAACATTAACGGTATTTTCAGCATGGAAATATGCAATAAAAAATATACTGTACCGTACTGAAAGCATGTGCTCCTCAGTGACTTCCAGTAAACGACTCCTGAAGTTTCATATCCTTATTGCAGTGCTGAATACCTTACACCTCTGGTAACTGCCAGTGATTATGTCTTTGTGGAGTTTTCTTTTTGTTTCATTTAGAAGAGTCTGCTGCTTGGCAAATTGGTGAGCACACTTAAGGCTCCTGAGTCAGCACCGTGTGCAACTGAACAACTCAGTCGGGTCACCATGACACGAACACTCTCCTGTCACAGTAGAGCACAAGAAGGTTTCAAAGCTATTTATTCTGCAACTATGGCAAAAACAATGAGACCACAATATACCCTGGCAAGCTGTTTTCTAGTTTGTGTGCTGGCTATACGAAATGATAAATGGTCTGACTTTATGTCTTATTAATACAAAAGTGCTGTGCTGGGTCATGGTGCTCCCAGCCAGGCACACATGAATCTATCAGTCTGAAACATTATTAAGATCAACGGTTTTGTTGGAGGTTTTTGCAAGGACTGAAAGGATTTGGGTTTTTTTAAGAAATAAGGGTGTCCTTTTGTATTATATAGATATCAAAATCACTAAAGAAAGCATAAAGTGTGTACTGTGGGTACTTTGTTTTGCTAACAGAAGAAAAGATTAACAGGAGAATGAAATCAGGTATGTAGCAATATTATCTTTGTATTGGTACAATGCCTTATCTCCTGAACAAAAGGATAGGAAATCAAAACAATATTTGAGAGAACATGTTCAGTATAACGCTGGATATACAAAGAAACAGCTGTTGCATCATGTTTAAACTTCAGAAGATAAAAGCAATAATTTTGATAATTGAATTTTTTTTCTTGTGTCTCCAAGTCATGCAATGTTCAGATACGTGCTTGATTTTAAACTCAGTTAAATATTACTGAAACGAGCAGAATCAAGCACTTGTCTAGGCTCCCAGTTGAATTAAGGTTCTGTATAACCTTTATAGGCAGCATTATAAACTTTATATGCAGAGTATTTTTGGTACAGCTTGTGAAACTTCATTTTCACCCTTCACTCACAGGATATGGTTTCATGGCTGGCTCAAGCTACTCTAAGCTCAGGTTACTGCTGAAAAGCAACTTCTCTCACTGTTGATCCTATATTCCCCCTCTGTTGTTCAGTGGCATTGATGTCAGCTGACATAACTGAAGACTAGTAGTTTTTGTAGGGTCAAGTTTTGCTAGATCAGAACCGTCATCTAGCTATGCATAAAGTATATGGTCATTAATATGTAAAAAGTAAAGTACCAGTACATGGCTAGGGAGGGTGTTAAGAACAGTATCTTTTTCTATAAAAATGCTTTAAATAACACTTAAATTTTGAAGATACACCTTCTGATTCTTCTGTAACATAAGAGGGAAAAATCTGAATTTTAAAGCCTATTGAAGAATTGTTGGGAACTTCTGTGATTTAGTGCTTTCACTGAAAACAATTTTCATATTAACGGAAAGTTTTCATTGTTTATTTGGTAATTTTTTAACATGTATGCTCTCTATATATACTCAACATGCTTTAATTTTTGATTGGCCCTGAACTGGTCAGTCAGTTGTACTGGATGATCACTATGGGTCTCTTTCAAATGACAGGCTCTACTTTAGTCTAGTCAATTTTATTCTTAGATTTCAGATGAAAGCACTCTATTAAAGAATGTGAAAAAGAAACTGTACAGAAAGTAGTAAATAATGATATAGGAGAGTGACTGGTATCTTTTTCTGTTACTATGGAAGTGAACTAGAAGCTTTATAAATGTTCTATACTTAACACCAAATACAGGAGACCTCAGCAATGCATTTTCAAGTAGAGTACAAAATCATTCAGCTAGGAAAAGCAGGAATGACTGATTGGTTTCCTATCAGTACTGTACAACCTTCACAACACTGAACAACATATTAACCTGACCAGGCTGGCACTTGAAATGTTATACTGACAGCCAAAGTTTAGAGAAATCCAAAAGAAAAACAAACACTGCAAGAAATAGATACGCATGTGTGTGAAAGGTGATTTTTGAAAGAGTCACTTTTAATCATTTACCAGGTCAACAAAAACACAAGCCAGGAAATTCACGTTTTAAAGAAATACAACTTGACTGGTGCCAGCCAAACATATTTGCCCCATAAGTGCAGTGCATTCATGAGCAAAATTTCTCTAGGATGCACTTCCCAGGATGTTTTCTAGAACAAAGTCTAGGGTGCTGGAGTGTCTGTCTCTGACTTTGCTTTGTGGCTGGAAACACCACATCAGTGTCAAAGAATATTAGCATAGGGTAGATGTTAAAGAAGAACGTGTTAACCTGATATTCAGTAATGGAATGCAGAAAGTAAAAGAAGCCTGCCTGCTTTGGATACAAGCATGGATCAGAAGTTCCAGAGGAGGAGAAAGGGCAAGAGAGCACAAAGGGCCCTATTGTGTTTGATTAGTAGCCAGAGCAGGAATTCCAGGAATGGGCAATGAGCATGGAGTTTATGTATAAGAGATCTTGTATACAGAAGCAGTGAGAGTTGGTCATTATGCAGCTGGTGATACAACATCGACCAGAAAAGAGGGGCTCTGCCTGCTGAAATGAGCTACTGAATCTGTGTGAAATGAGTCAGTAATGTAAGCAATGAATTGACAGAACAGTTGGTAGGGGAAAGCTGATCATGCAATTATCCCAACAAAAGGTATGTAAAATACATACCTTGTACCCTAGGCATTGAAGAAGAGAATCTTATTTTACAGGACTCTACAAGGCATGTTTTTCACAGATTGAGAACACTGGAATAAAAGTGGAACACAGCATATAACTTGAGGTTATAACCTCAGGTTTACAAGATTTTCAAAAGTCTAAAGCACAGATTAAAATACAAGCACAAAAATCATAAATGGCATCATAAAAACAATTTACCAGCACATGCATTTGTAAGGCAGAACGAGGAAAGAGTTGGTCCCCTCTGCAATCAGAAAGGAAAATTAATACAATTGTCAAGTTTAATGGGTTTTTTTTTTTCCCCAAGAAGATGAGAGAAGGCTATTTATGATCAAATGACTGATTTGTCCAGCAGCTTTAGCAAGTTAAAGTGGAGACTGTTAGTTGAAAACACACCAAGAACTTAGCATTTGAAGCATTCTACATGCAGACTGTGTATGAAAGAACTAAAACCGGGTCCTGCCATTCAGAATGACTGGTTTACTTGCGAGACAACTATTTTTCTTCACAAAATGTTTTTAAATTGGTTGTAGGCATACCTGCCTTTTGTGTTTATACAGAAATAATACTGAAATGTGTATAAAATCTTACATAAAATACCATCTATATAAGCTAAGAATACATACCACACTGGTATGGAGAGTACTTACGTGGAGCCCAAATTTTCTCCTCCATGAGAAACACACTCAGTCTTGTACTATGAACATGTACAAAAGGAGACTTTAAGATCATCTGGAAATACAGACTGCAATTAAGCTGCCTAACCACAGGCATTGTCTAACTTTGAGATGTTCTGGGTGATCCTGTCTGGATTCTGACTGCTGCTCCAAAGAGGCAGAGTTCTGAGGCAAGTCCTCTGTCATATGTGCCAGTCCTTTATGGACACCTCAGGTAAACCAACGAACTGGGTAAACCATGAAACCAGGCACCTATATTCAGGCAACTGAATTAGACTCCAGGTATCTACTCTTTCATCACTAGGCAGAAATTTGCATAATAATCAATAAAACCAAGGGATCTGAGAGGGATCTGAGAGATGATTCAGCTGACCAGCTGCCAGTGTTTATTTAGCTCAGCATGAGCTGACTCCCTCCCCTGGCTCCATTGACCACACTTGGCTTCACTAACCACGAGGAGTTGCAGCTGGAGCTGCATGAAGACCTCTGTATTTAGGAGTCTTGGGGCTCAATTCAGTTGCTTACACAAAGATGTTTAGTGGTCTTTATATGCTCCAGGGTACCTGAGGCAGCGACACAGGTACCACAAACACCTGTAGGAGACCATGCCAGGCAGGATACCTGAGGAATCTCAAATGGCAAAAGAAGCACATAAACAAGACACAGAATCACATCCTCCATCTCAAACTAAATCCTACTCTCAAAGTCAAAAACTAGCATGTCTATGGGTACATCTACATTGTCAAGTGACTTGGCTTCCAGTTTGCTTCTAGCTCCCCATCACCTGACTACGTACACTGCATACACATTAGTTTACATCTAGGCACTGTGCACTCAGCTTTAGTTCTGCAAGTAGTTGAATAAGGCCCTCCTTTCTCTAGAGACTGAAAAATTAAAATAAACAGGGTCATGCTGACCTCAAGACAAGCAACAGACTTAATTACCGCAACAGACAACGATGAATCATACCTAAGCAAACCTCCCATTCCTTTCCAATAGAATGCTTTACTAATCAGACACATTGTTTTACGACGGGTACAACCTACACCGGAAAAATCCTTCCTTTCTTCAGGGCACAACAGGGGTATTTCAGAATGTCACATCTGTTCCTTCATCACTCTTAATGGTCACAAACTCTTGCTGCATTCATGGCTTATGCACATTTAATTTTTATTCACACGTTGCACAAAAGCATCCACCACATATTCAGTCGTGCTGTACCTGTGTAAAAATCTTAAATGCATGTTCACAGACCATTTTTTAAAAACTTAAAAGCTACAGCCTGACCGATACTTCTGTAGCTATTAAAGACTCCAATTGTTCAAAACACTTCGCTAAGAGTGTTCCTTCATCTCTAGTAATTGTTGTATGGGCAAAAAAGCCTCTGAACCTCCAGGCTGAGTAACATCCCTTTGAGTGCTTAGAAAAGCAGGTCTTAAGAACCCTCAACTTTCTGCGCTCTCTTCATGAAAGACTTCGTATGCCAAGCCACGTGATGGAGGATGCTGTACAGTACATTGGGTCAGGAGACAAGATGTGGCACCATTTTATACCCAGGGAACAGGCACATTACATTCTGCTGCGAACGTGGACTGAAACTAATTGAACAAATCCTGTGCTCAGTGTGTGTGATTTGATATGCCTGCGTTAACCACTGCCTATCTCCAACTACTGAGACAGCGAGGATGCTATTCCACTGCAGACTGTTAAAGATACTCATACCATTCCCACTCATTGCCATGTTTTGTACCTATTCCCCAATTTGCCATTTAGGTATATTTCCAAGCCCCACATATTCTTTGGAAGGAATCATGTCTGTGTGTAGCCATGGATGGCTTTTTTCATATTCAGTGCATCAAGAGAGGAACACATATCTCTGTTTGCAAGCCAAACAAATATAACACAGTACAATTACACACACAGCTGTTGTACTACAGCACATCTTTCTATTCAAACATCTTACTCTAATTGCTATGAATCATTAGAGTTTTAATCTCTTTAGCTCACCTAGACTTTATATATATATTTTGTAAGAATTCTATCATCTGGTCACTTATAATACTAAAGAGTTTACTGCTGTCTATTGGATGTATTAATTGAGAATGCTCACAACAGTATAGTTTTCAATCTCACTTGGAAACTGTATCACCTTACTTTTGAGAGCCACCATAATCTCCAATTTCTCTTCTTTCATATCAGGGATTATGCATCACAATTCCTGAACACTTCAGTGATTACTTAATATCACCCTCAGAGAAACACAGGGAAGTAAGTGTATCTTCTTCCTCCATTTTACTGACTTACATTCAGATTTACAGTCTGAAGTGAAATTAGCATAGCTTCTATGAGCATCTGAATCTCTAATTATAAATTAAATCCATGCCAGGGTAATGTTATCTAAATACTTTTAAGAGTCTGAGTTCAAAAATT
The DNA here is from genome assembly GCA_013397055.1 of Pachycephala philippinensis. Taxonomy (NCBI): domain Eukaryota; kingdom Metazoa; phylum Chordata; class Aves; order Passeriformes; genus Pachycephala; species Pachycephala philippinensis. The sequence goes on from VWZT01016098.1 coordinate 842,235, forward strand.
TTCAATCAATGTCAAACTGTGGAAAAGCTCAGATCTGAATGCAACTCATTAAATATTTACAATTTACTTTAAATGTTGGAAGATATATGGAGTTTAGAGAAATTAATCTTTCTACTTCTGTAATTCTACTTGGAAAGCCTAACTATATGGCCACATAAAAACAATCTTCAAGGTAAGTTTTCTGATAAAAAGTAGACTTTTTTTCTTTATTTGGGTAAATAATGCTAAAAATTCCCTGTCACTTTTGAATAATTATAAGCTGTAGATGAGGAAAAATAAAGCATAAAGTTTTCACATCTCCTGCTGTCTTTCTCTACTGCTCCTTAATTGATCTGCAGTAATAGAGCAGAGACCAAAATCAACATGACCCAGCCATGTTCCCTTGCAGCTCAGAAAGCCAAACGTGTCCTGGGCTGCATCCAAAGCTCTGTGGGCAGCAGGTGAGGGAGGGGATTCTGCCCCTCTGCTCTGCTCTGGTGAGACCCCACCTGAGAGCTGCATCCAGCTCTGGGATCCCCAGCACAGGAAGGACACTGTTGGAGGAGGCCACAAAGATGCTCAGAGGGCTGGAACACCTCTGCTATGGAGGCAGGCTGGGAGAGTTTGGGTACTTCAGCCCAGGAGAAGAGAAGGCTCTGGGGAAATCTTTGAACACCTTCCAGTGCCTCAAAGGGCATTACAAGAAAGCTGGAAGACGGACTTGTACGTATAGTTTTTTCTAACATAAAAAAAAGGAAAAAAAATCAAAACATGTCTAGTATTTGCAAACAGAATAAACAGTATTAAAGCCTGGGAATTCAGCTGCCTCTGTTTTTCCATTACATCAAAACAACAGGCAGTTATTTGGAGGAGCTATAGACACTATCTTGCAAACTTTGGATCCTTTTTCTCATTCTGTTCTTGAGAATCAATTCATCATTACTGTAAGTTTTATTATACCTAATTCAAAACAGCACAGCCATTTAAACAAGTTTAGTCTATCAATTCACCCCAAGCAAAAAATACAAAAGGATGAATTCTTCATCATTTTCTCATATATTAACATAATTGTGCTTTTCAATTGAATTCATTAAAGTTACCTACTGTGAACATATTACAATGTGAAAATACTTTCATTATGCTACCACCATATTAAATTTAGTGCAGTTTCCAAGGCCTCAAAACTTCACTTTAAACAGAATACTGAGTGTTGAATTACAAAGGCAAAGGTCCTACAAAGTCTACTTTAGTTTAGCATTCTGAACAACCAAAATGTGGTGCTGCAATAGCATAGTGACTAAATATGTTGCCTGTTGACCTTTTGAAAAAATAGTAAAAATTTTTAAAAAGCAAGTATTTATTATAAAATTACATAATTAAGTATAATGTTTACTCTTTCATCCTCAGTATTTATCAAAAAGCCATTCTGGACCCAAGTCTGCCAGAATGATAATAAATTCGTCAACAAAATTAGGACTAAATTTGACAGATGTGTGATTTCTGACGTTATGCTGAAAGCAATGTTAAAATCTTTACCATTTTTGACACCTCATACTACAGAAAAGAAGCTGGAGGGAAACACTGTCATTATGACATTTTTGCCTTGTTTGACATTTTGTCTTGTTCTTTTTTGAAATCATGATTGCATGTTCTGCAACACATACACAAGAAGTATTAGTAGGAAAGGCAATCCAGAGTAATAGATCTATTTCAAAAAGCCGTACAAATTGCACACAGTATTATTTATATATACTGATAGTGTCCCATGCCTTTCAAACATGCTGGGCATTGCTCTCACATTTGAGTGTTACCCATTGTACACTGTCCCTGCAGCAGAGAACAGTCTCTCATGATCAAGAGTGACTTAAAGAACAGAGCTCATGTGACTGGATGAAAGAATGGAACAGCACTCTAGACAGCAGGAACAGTACAAAATGCTATGTCTGAAACACCACAGCTGGACAGACTGCACCAATTGACATGTTAGGAGCAAGCTTTTATGTAACAGCAAATTTCTTGCCTTTAACAGGTGGCTCTTACACAACTGCCAGCATCTATTTTCCCCTGTAGTTATGCATCCAGTATATTTTATACACACATATCATTTGTGCAATAGCAGTAATCATTTCATATAAAAGACAGTCTTTTTTTCTAGACATTTGATAAAGGCTCTTTCAGAAAAATATTGCAATTTATGGTATAGTTTGAAAGCATGAAGAAGATGCATTCAGAAATGTTAGCACAAGATCAGCAGGAAACAAATTTAAACTTCTAATAAAAACTTTCAAAGTTACAATCGTCTTTGATTCTGAATAGTTAACCTGCCTGAAGAGTAAAGAAAAACATTCTATTAAAGGTACCCAAACACTATGTCTATGACAGAATATAGGATGAACTATAAATTAAGAATGCTCAAGAATTTATCCTATGCAGGGAAACATGTGAAAAATTATTGAGGAATAATCATAACTGTTACTTGTCTACAAGCTGTCTTAGACTCAGGAACATCATCTCTTCTTAAAGAAAAGTATGAGTCAAGCCCATAGGAGGGCCCAGGTCACTCTCAGGTAGAAATATTACCCTTTTTCATTGTCTCCTGTGCCAAAAACTCTGAAGAAGAAAAGGCAGGAATAACTGGTTCACAGAAAATAACCCTACCTCTTCTAGAATTCTGTTATCTAAGTCGCTCTTTCTAACACTCTGACTGATGACTTCTTTCAGTGCTTGACATTATGGACTTAGAAACTGTACATTATTATCTTGGCCTCATCATCTCCTGCATTCAATTACTAGTCTATAAACTACATGAATAGCATCTTCCCATTAAGGTGATATCCTTTACCTTTCTCTGATTGAATAGGTATAAGCAGTTTTGAAGCTTTGCTTCCTTCAGATAAATTTTACATATCACTTTGTTTGTTTTTTTTTTTTACACAACAGTGTCCCAGTATGCTATTAAGAAGTCCTTTTTAAGTAACAGCTATATCCCAGCGATAGATAAAAATAAATCAGGTACTACCTGTGCATACATACCTATTAATACCTACACACACACACACAGAGTCTTATGTGTTCTTAGGCTGAGGCTCAGTTATCAATGCATAACACAGCTTGCTTATTTATACTGTTGTTTCCTACATCAATTGACATTCATCACTCTACTTGCATGACCTCCCAAGAATTTTGCATAAAAGGCAAAGACAAAATATGTCCCTTACGCAGTAATATAACTTTTAGTTATAGCTATTAGTCACTTCTCTGTATGTCACATTCAACAGTCCTTAGTGATAGACTCCAGAGAAAGGAGTTTCTTGGAAGGCACATACAGATGAAGCCCCTGCAATGAGCACTACTCAACAAGGCAGGCACTCTCACTTAGGTGAGGTTGCAGCTTCTCAGGAACCCCACCCATTTATCAGCCACATACAAACTGGGAATGTTGCTCCTTTGCCATGTCTATATTGCTAAATAAAACCAGGCCACTGGTTGTTCTGTGGCACAATCATGCCCACTCCCTTGAATACATGCAGTGCCCTATGGCTTTGTGGGCATATTAAGCGTGGTTTGAATCAGAATTGTGATCAGTGACAGGGCTGTGTTGCAAGTCATCATAGTGATGCTTTCAGAGCATGGAACTGAATAGCTGTGAAAATGCTTTAATGGGGAAAAGCTGCTGGGACAGTATGTGAGGTCCATGTGCTCTGGGAACAGTCCCTGGTGCATGCCATTCCCAGCCCAAGCATTGCCTGGAAGACTTAATGACTGCCACAGGCCCAAAACTGTACCAGGAACCACTCTGACTGGAAGTTCCAGCTCAGGCTCATCACAAACTGCCTTACTTAGCTTTTCAGGTTCTGCCTTCAAGTCCCTGTGCACCCTGGTCTGAGTTTTCCCTTCTCTGTCCTACTTTCTCTGACTTCTTTTTTACTCACTGTCTTTTCAAAACTTTTTACTCTCAATGCCCTCTCCAAAAGTGATATACATACTCCACTTCTACCTACCTCTCCCTTCCAAGAACTGGAATATTCAGCAACGAAACAACTAATACTGACACTTGGACACCACTAGGCTTTAAAATTATCATTGTTAAAAAGATTAAGAGGTTGCATTTTGAGACTGTTGCAACACTGTAGACACTATAATGGTATTGAAGCTGCACATATACACATGTAATGAGAAGAGACATCATTTTCTTTAAACTTCATAGATTAAGTAAATACATGAGCAAGTTGAATACCTGATTCATTATAATAGTAAAGCTTCTACATCAACTCCCGATTTTCCGTGGGTAGATTGTCCAAACTATGATTTAAGCCTTGTGTTTGCTCCCTGCCTTTGGTTACACACAACACTATTGAGGGTGACACTGCTTACACCACTCAGCAGCAAATTTCTTTAGGCTCTTCCCATTCTCTTCACAAACAGGTTCACATTTTTTATGTACATCCTTATTTGTTTATATATTTTAAATTGTTTTTACTTCCTCTCTCTTACTCTGTCCCATTATTGTGCAGTATCAATGAGCACTGACTGTACAATGCTTGCTCTTCATTTTCTGAGGCAAGTCAGACTAGACATGAGATTCAGCACACATTAAAAAGAGCTAAGGAGTAACAAGCCTTAAATTAAACAGAAATTAGAGGTAGGAACCTCATTTTGTAGGGGAGCTGATACAGTTCGTTGCTGTGTCATCTGAACTTAAGCTGCAATTTCTCTGAACATGAAACCTGTGTTACCCAGCAGCATTTCCTTTTCACTTTTTTTCATATTACTCAAATTCCTGTGTGGTCTCCCATGGTTCTGATAAATTTGTGATAGAATCTAAAGATATTAGTAATCAATACATCTCTAGATATCAATGATCAAAATTCTCTTCTGAAAAAATATGAGATCAAAAACTTGCTAAACACCAGAGGAGACCACTTCTTCAGAAATTATTGTAAAATTCAAGTTTAACTATTTAATCTAATTGTACCATATATATGTATGTGTATATATATATATACACACACACACATACATATATAAAAGCCAGAAGATAAGCAGTAATAACAAGCCATTTCTTCATTTCAGTTCTGTTGCATGATAATTCCAGTGGCTACCTTGCTTCTTTTATGAGGAAAAACATTGAATCATGGAATCACAGAATGGTTTGGACGCAACCCTTAAAGGTCATCTAGTCCAACCTCCTCAGCAGGGATGTCTTCAACTTGACCATGTCACTTACAATACCATCCAGCCTGACCTTGAATGTTTCCAGGGACAGGCACCTACCATCTCTCTAGGAAACTTATGCCAGTGTCTTACCACTTCCATCCAAAGAAAAAATACCTTCCTTATATCTCATCTTATTCTAACCTCTTTTTTTTTTAAAACCATTACCCCTTGTCATATCACAACAGACCCTGCTAAAGTCTCATGCATTGAACACTCCCTCCATCAAATCCGTATCTCTCAAATGAATAGAGAAGGATGTTTTTCACTCATTGAAAGTATTTTCTTGTGAAAAGTTAGGGACAGAGAAGATTGCAAAATCAGGATGCAACTATGAAAAGAAAAAAACAAAGGTGTAGTAAAAAAAGGTTAAAATGCTCTATGAGATGTAATACTTTGTTTTCCATGTTTTTTCCAGAAGTAGCATTATATGATCTATTATAAAATATGTCACCGTACACCGGGGCAACATAGTTCCAGATATTGCCTTACACCGGGCCAGCACAGTTTGCAGTATAACATTGCAGCACCATCTGCAGTAATCACACATGGGAAGAGCTACAGCGGCTCACCGACCTTATGGGCAAGAGCTACAGCGGCTCACCATCCCTCTTAGAGGCACGGTCACCCATAAAGCAGTCCAATCCCAGACTTGCTTGGGCAAGAGCTACAGTGGCTCACCGTCCTTCCCAGAGGCAGGGTCACCCAAGGCAGTCCAATCCTGGACTTACATGCGTAGGCCACTCACGGCTCTCCTGGGCACACCCCCGCCCAGGGATTACACGCTGGCCGGCTTTTCCACTTCCCCCAAGTGGATTGCAGTCTGTGAGGCTCATACTGCTGGAGGCTTTCAAGAGCTTCTAAGGCTCAGCCAGTTATCGCCGCAATACATACAAACATGGGACACCAGATGTTGGAGTCCAAAGAGTCCAGCATAGAGCAGGGTGGCAGGCATCAGCAGGCCCGAGCCGGAATCCACAAGCAGTGGCAGATATCCACAAGCACCAGCTCAGCATCCACCCAGTCAGCTCCAGCTCAGCTCAGTATCTGCTGCTCTGTGATCCTACAGCACAGCCCTTTGTACCCAGCATCCCTTGGGCCACTCATGTGCTTCTTGTTACAGGAATCACCACACCTGCATTCAGTGCTGACCTTCCCTCCTCCCAGGGACTCAGCCGCAAGCCATGAGGCCAAGGCTGCCTACAGCCTACTCTTGTAACCTCACAAAATATATTAACTATGGAATACACAGTATCAGTGTTCAAGATCCATACTCTGAAAGTGAAAAGCATTTGGACTCTCAGAGTAGCAAGGAAAATGAGTATGACCACAAAGCCTCTCTGTGGTCACTCAAGCACACAAGCAAATCTGTAGCTCTTCATCTTCTTTACTACATGAGGGTATAGGAAGGTAGTAATGATGAGTCATCCAGCAGCCCCAAATGCCAGTTTTCAAGAGCAATATCCATCCAAATAAGTAACAATTATCTCAGCACATCTGTTACTTGTTATAAACTTTAGTCGAGCAACAGTGATATTATTATCCATGTTCTCCCAGTTAAATTTAACTCCTAGGTTTATACCAAAGTTTTCTCTTCAGTCCTAAATTACAGTAAAATGAAATATGGTAGAGAAACACATGCTCCTTAAACAGGTTCATTTCAGACTTTCAAAAACACTTTGCACTTACACTTTCAGCTATATTTAAAGATGTCATATAACCACATGCTGAAAAATCCCAGCTCCAATTTCCCCTATTTAAGATTGTTGTTGATTCGACCACAGGTTTATTTTTATTACTTACATTGTCATTTGGCTTAAGTATCTTCATATTGAATTAATGTAGTTTTCTAATCACAATAATGCAATGATGAGTATTCATGTGGTTTGATTTTATTAAAGATTTCAAGTACATTCTAATTAATAATATACTCTTAGCAAAATATGCGCAGCAGTGAATCCTAAAAACTGGGTTTATCAAAAAATCCTAGAGACTGACCCACAGCCAGAAATTGTACTGAGCCCTCAGTCCTGCAAAGAATGATTTTTACATTGTGTCTACTTTGAGAATGGCAGCAGCATTCCATAATGAATGACACAGGCACTATCATTGGCTCCAAAAACGCTAAAAAAACCCCAGTCCGGTTCACAGGACTCACCAGCACAGGCCCATTTCTAGGGCCTTCCTCTCTGTTGGTCCCTATTTTAGGCTTAATAAGCTCTTCCATGGCTGGGGCCCAGATTATTACCCCAGATGTTCACCACTAGAATTTGCAATATCTCTTTGCAAAACTGAGGGTTTAAAGAGCTCTGATCTTTAAAAAGAAATCCAAAATGACAAGAAGCAAACAGTATTATTTTTTTTTTCTCATAACATTTTACTGCATTTAGCACAAACAGCTCATAATAGCTGTTCCTTCACCAGTGTACTAAAAGGGTGAATGGATTTGAAATATAGTATCTTGAAAATGATGGCATAACTCTTCCAGGCATTAAAGTCAATATTTCAAGCATGAATTGCATGAAATATCAGTTCCTTTTTGTCTTTAAAAATACTTCAGTACATAAAACATGTTAATAAAACTAACCAAACAAAAACACCCCTCAAACCAAACTTCTTCGCAAGTGTTAAAGAGAGGTGGGGAGTTTGTTTTGTTTCCTTTTCTCAGAACAGTTCTCCATAATATGTCCAAGAAGGCAAAAAAGGAATTCTTTGAAACTAAGGTCTCATTACATATACATTATGAAAAAAACATTAAAATTGATTTTTGGGTGTGCAGTGTCTAACTTATAGGCTTGACTAATCTGCATTTTTAGAAACTAACAGATTGTTTTACTGGTTAGTGCAAATGTTATTGATCTGCTTTCTTGCTGAATTAATAGCACTATGATAGGACAACTCGCTTTCTCAGCTTTCCCAATGTTTTCCTGAAAGGAGGCCCATTACATGGCAGGGGGCAAAGGACAGGCCTTGATAACACTGTTTAGACATTTCTTTGATGTCCACAGGCATCATCCTCGACAACTGACCACCAGAAACAAAAGAGTACTCTTAGGCTGCTGGAAATCCCAGCCATTCTTCTCACCACCTTTTGATATCCCAAGGCTTCTATACCCTGACCTCTGCACTCTGACATCCTTATTTGAAGGATGGTCAGAAATGTCAAAAACTTCTTTCCAAATTTAGCCAATGAACTAAGGATTTATTTTGCTTTTTATAATTGCTTCGTGCCCTAATGTACCTGTGGGAACACTAAAGAGAGTAGAAGGAAAAGCGTCAACAAGAAAAAAAACTTTGATTTTCTGGTTTTGAAACCACTCTCAAACATCTGCCTTCGAAAAGCCAACCACTCTGTCTAAAGTGCCATGACAGTGTCATCATGATGCCTTGATTGTGTGCATGCACCTACAGCATTTCTACCTAATCAGTGTCATACGGAATTCTACTTCTAACATGCAGATGTTGCTTGCTGACATAACTTCACTCAATAAACATACACATTTTAAATGGTGTGCATGTTGTATGCTAAGGACTGATATAGATTTTTATACATTAATATTTTAAAAAGAAACGTGATTTTAACATTTTTCAAACTGTTTTTCTCTTTAGACACCTGTGTCATTGATAATTGGATCAGTTCTCCTCCATTTTCCAGAATATTTAGAGAGATTATTCTACCATAAACTACCATAAACTACCAGAGATTATAATGGGTGCATTTAAACAGTTTCATTTCCCACTTTTCTGAGGGATTGAAATTGAACAAAATGGTCAAACTGAAATAATACACATCCAGACAAAACATTGGAAGTCAGGCAAACACCTAGAGAAACACCCTTCTCCCCTTCATTATTATGGGAGGTCCTGCTGAAAACCCACTCTAAATATGTAAGTGAAATCACATATAGAAGTGAAAACTCTTAACAAGACCAACTTACTGACGATCCATACGTATGCACAAATTTTGAGCTTAGCCAAAATAGTGTCTATATTCGGTCTCTTGTGCTTTGACAACAATTTTTTGTAGTACACTGCTAAAATACTATCCTGCCATGAAGTTCTATTGCTCAAAATGACGACAAAGTCTGCTCCAAAATTTGATGGATTTCACAGTATAAAATCTTCTGCACTAACTTTAGTTTAATAAACTATGCCCAAGTGGTAAATTGTTTTGCATAGATTTTTTTTTTTAAACTGGCATCGATACCATTTTTTTCTACACTGACAATATTGCTCCTAATTTAAAAGTCAGTGATGTTCCAGTGTTAATGCAACAGATAAAGGGTAACAGATAAATGTCAACATTTTAAAAATAAAACTATTCATCATTTATAATGCAAACACTGGGATTTATAATGCTTGTTTTAAAGCCAGTTCTAAATCACCTAATATTATCTACTCAGCTCAGCCAATGTTTATTTACTTTAATGTCTGTCAGGAAAGAGTGAAACTGAATTCACTAAAGGAATGGTGTGAGATTCAAACGGCCAAGAATCTTGACATCTTTAAAAATTCTCTTCTCTTCTATATTAGTTTACTACCATTAAAAAAATAAGGCATAAACCAGCAAGAAAAAAAAAAAAAGTAGCAAAGAGGGGAAAAGAGGTGTTTTTTTTGAAGTTTTAGAATTCATAAACTTCTCAGACAAAATGCTGATGATAGCCATATAAGGGCTGTTCAAATTGATCTTTCTGGTTTTGGTGAGTTTTGAATTAAACAAGACCCCAAGGATTTCTACACAGTGATAGATCCTGAGGATTTATGTTCAATGTTTAATCTTGTTATTTTTAAAATAAATTGCATGTGCTTAAACAGAACAGGGGGCCTGATTCTGAATCAGAGTCCTCAGAGCAGCTCCAGCAAGAATGTAAAAGAGATAAAGATAAAACAGGGGGAGAAAACCTAATGAACCCCAAGTCTATAAATATTTTCATTTAACTGAATCCTGACCATGGATAACTCAAACTACCTGTGAACAGGCAACATACATACAAACCTAAGGTCATACCTATATAGCAAGAGGAAAATACTGAAAAATCAGTGGCATAAATTAAATGCACACAAGGCTATCAACAAATCTTCCAGTTCTGGCAGTGCCCACTGAAAGATTACAATCTATTTTATAGAGGCTCATTACTCCTCTGATGTTGGAAATTATTGCCCTGCCAGTTTTACATACATTGTTTTCCTTGTGAGCAATCTCTGACCCTCTTTGGTAAAAAAAAGTTAACACTGTTATAGTAATAGATCTTCACCAGCCCTATTAATTTCAAACAGAATGGATTAGGAGCCATGCACAGGAGCAGCTCAGCTGGCACAGGCACCTCTCTGGCAGAAGTGCAGTAAGGAGTTATGAGGGGCAGGAAGCACCTCAGCCAGCACAGTTGCAGTCAGAAGAGGATGTGTGAATAAAGCCTTAGTAAAACACACTAGCTTTTCATGTGCATGCATTTATACACAGCCCTGAATGCTGGCAAATTCTGTGGCTGCAGTTACACTTAATTCTGATGTAGAAGATACAAGGAACAGATTATTCCTTTGCAGTCCTGCTGTTTGTCAGACTATTCTCTCACGCATTGTGACAGCATCTTTAGGAGTTTCCAGACTCTCATCACATAACCTAACAAATACAACTGTGAAAGCAGTTTCTAATTGGATATATCAAAAATTGCACCTTGAAAAGAAAAGCTTGTTTCATCCTGGACCCCCAGAAGCACACAACGGAAAAAAAACCCAACCAAACCCCAGAAAGCTTTGCCTGTAGATTAAGATCTCATTGGCAAATTTAAAGGGATCATTCCTACTGAGTAAAATTTAGCTTGAATTCAAGATAACCTTTTTTCTTTAGAAAGTGAACACAGTGCCAAAGAAACAAATTACATGCCAAAGCAATGCCACCTAGCAGTGAAAAGACTGTGAAGCAGTATAGCTAAATTGAAATGGGAATAGCACCATCCATAAAGCTTTGTTTTCTTGCTGCCATCCTACACACCATTACTTCACACCCAGACTGACCTGTCAGCATGACCTTACACCTCCACTGCTACAAGCATCTGGCCCAGGAAGAGATGCCAGGCCTTTATGTCCTGGAGAACTGCCCGCATTCACACTGCAGGACCGTGTTCACATCACCTGATGCTGGGCCAAAGTGTCTCTGGGCCTCAGCTGGGCCTCCATGGCCCTGATGTAATTATTTGTGTGTGGTCTCTCCCCAGTCAGTTTAATTTCATTATTATGCAGGCTGTATTGAAGCTTTTATCAGAGCAGAGTTTTTTGGCATGGAACTTAAAGCATGAGCTACATGAACAGGGATGTTGCATCACATTACACACAGAGTAAGAGACCTACTTCAATAGTATTAGAAAATCATGTGGGATTAGGAGAGTCATAAGTAACTGTGTCATCCACTTTGCCTAGTGGGAGCACTCTTTGAAATAAATTAGCTCCAGAACAATGCTTACGTTTTTTCTCAGAGGGAAATCATTGAATTTCTGTAAAAGAGAACCCAAGAGAGAATACTTCACACAGTGATCATCATCAGTGGGCTGAAGCCTGGGAATGAACTCAAGCCAAGTCACCTGCCCCACTTGCTGCACTCTTTTTCACACCAACTGATACTCCCAGTTGGATCCTTCAGCTGCTTTTGCCTTTCCCTTGTGCATATGAAACGCTGGCTGCATAACAGAAAGAAAAAAAAAAAAAAAAGCATCAGAACCTATTGGGAAACTTCACTGGATAAAAGAAGACACACACACAAGGAAAGACATAGTAAAATCTATAGAAGACTATCCACAATCACTTCCTGAGATTTACAAATGTTAGTATTTTAACTGAAAAATGTAACCTGACCTTTTGAGATTGTAGGGATCCTTTAAGGCACGGTAATAACTAAATGCTAGAAGTGTATAGGTATAATGAAGCATTTGCCTTTTTCAGGTATCTTAAAGTCATTATCTAGATTTTTATTAGGCACATCTATTGCATAACATATGCAGTGAGAAATTCAGTAGAAGACTTACATTATAGCTGGAGAATATTACAATTTTCTAAGCTCTCTACTAATCAGCAGAACTGCAAATAAAGACATGTATCCAGTCTGATATGTACAGTACCCGGAATCAGTGGCTTCCCTGTATGGGAAGGCAGCCCATTAGATAGATTTAGCCTCCATACGAAAACATCCACATGCATATTGATGTTACGGCTTGATGACTCAGATGGATGGGAGCAAAAACTTAATCAGAGGAAGCAATCTTCTAGATCATACAAAACATATGTGAATTAAGCTATAGAAATACATGGCAGGACCATATCAGAAAAAAGGAATGATCAGTGGTGGAGCAAAGACAGGTCCATTAAGGACTAGCAGGTCCATTAACCAAAGAAACTCATTAACACGGCTATCTGAACTGGTAAGAATATGACCAGTTTTTGCATCAGCAAACCCAATATCTGCTTAATAATCCCAAGGAAAAGACTGTATTTCAATTCTATTCTGTCACCAGTGCTAAGCATATCTTCCCAGAAAACAGCAACACTACCTGATTTTCTAGTTGTTCCTCCTATTATTCCTCTGAACAGGAGCCCTTTTCCCTTCTGTATTAAAACTTCACACATCACAGTTAAACTGGAAGATGTAGGATTGTCAGCGTACAGATTGCTTGTAGACCAGTATGTGAAATTAACAGCTTGCCAAAAATCCGTACTTCCACCTTCCTAGCCCACTAAAAGAAAATAAGATTATGATTAGGTTTGATGGAAGAGAAAGTAAATGGCAGAAGAATTAAAGATATATATAGAGATATATATAAAGACATATATATGTATATATATATATATAAAGATATAAAGAGCATGAAGCTGGAAACACAGTTTGCAAGATAAAAGTGGTTTAGTGCAAAGTAACCCACGGTCTCCTTCTTTATGAAGGCCTCAAAGACAAAAGCTTTTAGCCATGAGTAGCTACGACAGAGCAGCTGAAGAAGCATGCACGCAGTTAGGCCAGGGTAATTTACATAATTTAAAACATATGTAGTCTGTCTAGGCTGTAAACTGTTGTGTATGTACAAATTGTAAAAGAAAGAGTGTACAGTTCAAGCTGAGGCCACATGAACATATTGGTACTAATGTTCATCAGTGGGCTACTACAGGCAAATAGGAGATACCCTAAAAATAGAAGTTGTTATAATTCTATAATTCTATTCATTTCATCCCTTCCTTAATTTCCTTGCTGCCTTAAGCACGGAGAAAAAAGACAGGTTGTCTTTTCTAAGTTAAAATACTGTGAAATTCACAGCTGACACTTCAAAGATGCCCAAGACAGTTACATAACTTTTCTTTAATCCAGAACAAAAGTCACTGTCATTTTGAAGACAAACTTCTTAAGAAGATTCTTAAAAGATGACATCTTTTTGTAAGATGACTAGATGAGGGCTCAAAGAGTTATAGTACATGGGGTGTCATCAGACTAGCAGCCAATCACCCATGAGATTCAACAGGACTCAGTTTTAGGGCCAGTGTTATTTAATATTTAATAATATTTTTATTATTTAATATTTTTATAAGTTATCTGGACAGAGGAGTAAGTTTGCTGAAAAGCCCAGGAGGAGCTGTGGAGTCAATTGAGGGTCAAGACGCCTTACATAGAGAGACACCTGCAGAGATTAGAGAGCAGCACAGTCACCACCTAAAGGAAATTTAACAAGAGCAAGTGCTAGATTCTCCATCTCAGATGGGGTAATCCTGGTTACACATACAAACTGGGCTGGAGAGCAGCCCCACAGGAGATCCGAGGGTTTGGATTAATGGAAATGTGAACCTGTGCTCTTGCAGCCAAAAGGGCCAACCATGTCCCACGAGGCACAGCATCACCAGCCACAGCAAGCCTGTCGAGGGCAGTGATTGTCCCCCTGTGTACTGCATTAGTGCGGCCCCACCTCGAATGCTGTGTGCAATTCTGGGTGCCTCAACTTAGGAAGGACATCAAACTATTAGAGTCTGTCCAGAGGAGGGTGACAAGATGGTCTCAAGGGCAAGATGTGAGGAGTGGCTAAGGTGACTTTGTTTGTTCAGCCTGGAGAAGACTGAGGGGGACCTCATGGTATTACACAGCCTCCTCAGGGTGGACAGTGGAGGCAGAGGTGCCAATCTCCTCTCTGGTGAGCAGTGAGAGGTCAAGAGGGAAGGGAATGAAGCTGAACCAGGGGAAGACGGCATCATGTTGGACATTAGGAAAAAGTTCTTCACTGAGAGGATGGTTGGACACTGGCACAGGGTCACAGCACCAAGCCTAAGAGAGTTCAAGGAGTGTCTGGATGATGCTCTCAGTCACATGATTTAGTTTTAGGTTGTCCTGTGAAGAGCAGGGAGTTGGACCTGATGATCTGTATGGGTGCCTTCCAAATTGAAACATCCTATGATTCTATACTTTTACTATATATCTTCTTTCCTGTGATGTTAATAAACTTTCTACAAATAATATTTCATTTTTATCTACTGCATAATTATATAAATATGCCATCAACATAATTACAGATTGCTCCTAGTACATGAAGTACTCCTCTGCTGTTTAAGTAGAAAAAATGTATTTTCATATAACACTCGATCAGTATATTTTACAGCATATTTCCTACAGTATAAAATGTCTAAATGGCGATTTTCTTTTACTGTTTCTTCAGAGATATACCACTGGCAATGTTACTTCTTAGACTTCCTTTATTCCTCACATAAACATTTAAGCATGAAAGGTAACATATGGCTAATGGCAAATGAAGGCAAACGGAAAACAAACCAATGATCTTTGGAATCCTTAGGTATAACTATAAAGGTATAGCTAAAAATATCTATAAAACGAGCATAAGTCATACATTTGAATTTCCTTAGTAAATTGCAGTATTTCCTGCCACAGTCTGTGTAAAAGAAGTTTTGAAGTGTTAGTCAGATTTCCCAACTGACTGAATCATTAACCATAGTCTATATGGGAAAAAAGCAAAGAAATATTCAGTTGTAGTTCAAGAAGCAATGCTTTTCCTGTGCACATGTGGAATACATGAATGTAGGCATGTTTTTGTGAAAGTAGGGATGTTTACAAGTAGATTTTGGTTGGTTTTAGTTCCACTAGCCTTTTACGCCCCTCATGTAGCTTTTATTCACATGAAATAAATCCTTGGCTGTGCCCGATCTCAGCTGAGAGTAAGTAAATGCTTTATTTTGTATGAGGGTGAAAAAAAGGAGTGACAGATCACTTATCATTCACCGTGCAGGCTTTGTATTCATTAGACAAACCACAATCAATAAGAACCAAAGGCAATTTTCCCCTAAAGATAACTATGCCCAGCATCACTAGAGGGTCTGGGAGTCTCACAGGCTTTCATTTATTAATAAGAATCACCTTTGAAAGTTTACAACTTCCTAATCCAAATTTCCCTTTACTTAACTCTGCTGTAAAATGCCCTCCTTTTATTTTGTTATACAAAACTATACTGTTTTTCTCATGGTTACTTTCACAGTGTGCAAATTCCATAAGCTTCAAATGAAGAAAAATTGCAAATCACTGACTTTGCCACTTTTCACATTTTATACAGAAATCTCTTCTGGGTTTTGGGGACAGGTGTTGTTTTGTTAAAAGAGAAACCAGAGAAACCAGTGATTTCTTACACAGAATACATTCTTTTGGTTTAATGAGGAAAAACAGAATCCAAACCATTGTTTTTAACTTGCTATTTCACATTAGAAAACTCTTTCCTTAACTTTGTGCATATTGTGCATATTATGCATAGTTTTATTGAATAACACAAAATCTCATCTGAGAGATTCGGAGCTATTGTATCCAAAGACAGACTATCCTAACAAGGTATTTAAATACAGACACAATAGACAATAGACTCCAGGCATAAGTGAGAAGAAAAAATGTATATTCCCAATACCAAGGAATACAGGCACTCTTAACAGAAAATAAAAACATTCTGACTAATTGATATTCACAAAGCAAAGATGATCACAGCCTAAGTGAAATTCCATTCCTAAATCATTCCTTTCTGGGCTTGTGCTTATTACATCTTCTGTCAGGAGCTAATCTCACGTGACAGGCCTGATCCAAAGCCATTTGAAGTCTATGGTATGTCTCTTCCTGACTTCAGGGAGCTGTGCATCCAGCCCTTATAAACTTCAAGAACAATGCAATTCATGGAAAGTTGTTTTAAGAGAACAATAGCTAACTATTGTCTCAGTAGAAAAGAATGTTAGCTTCAAATGAAATTTACCTGCAATGGTAGACTTGGGTTAGGCTTCTTTTGTTACTGTTTCTTTATGCATCTAACACAGCTAAAACTTTCCAAAGTGAGAACATGCCATTTCTTTAACAGAAGCCACAGAAAATCAGAACTGAAGTGAAAACCCCAAAAAAAACAAAAAGGAAAAATAAAAAGATCATTTTGTACATAGTACATTTAGGTTTTCTAAGGAAACAAAACATCACTTTGATCACTTTTAGGCCTCAATTAATTCAATGTTTTCTTAAACAGCTGTACATTAAGGACAAAACAGAACAAGAGGTTTCAAAAATATATCCATTGTTCCTGTAGTCAGCAAATGAAAAGATAGATTAAAGGAAAAAAAAAAAACCAACCAAACAAACCCAAACTAGTTGTTTAAGCAAGGGGGTGGGCTGACAGGAAAGCAAGTTATTTTGTTTTTTCTGTTACAATAAAAACCCTGATTGTCTACTAACTTAAGTAAATTCAAAGCTAGAGTTGACAACTACCACACCAGACATGGTGACCAATGTCAGACTGTTATTTATATTCTGAAAATAATAATATAACCGAAATAGCAATTAAGATCATTGTAAAAGCTGGTGGAAGAGAAGTCCCATTGCCGTGATGTGGCTTTTCTTTCATTTATATGAAAAATGAGGCAATGTAGACCAGTATAGAACCTGATGTTGATCCACTTGTACCAGTAAATTTACACTGATGAAAAAGCAAATCACATTCAGGTCTACCACCTCCAAGTTCCCAATGCACCAGAGAGGTGGTTCCAACTTTCTCCCTCACACATCAGATCAACTCACTACAGCTATTTTAGTTACCTAATGTTGAGATGAAAACACAGAAATTTCCAATTAAGCACAAATATTCCAGAATGTCCAGCTTCAGAGAATGATTCTATGTTTCATAGCAAAAAAAAAAAAAAAAAGCCATTAGGTCCTAAAGACTCTCATTCATAAGACACACAAACCACTGTTAATTTTCTCTATAGGTGGTTCAACATGTTTAACAACGAACACTGGCACTATAACTTTTATTAGTTAATAGTTTTCAGAAGGGTCTATGAAGTATTAGATCAAAACCAATGTAGCCCATACCTCAAAAAAATAAAGTACATGAGACAAAGCACAAGCAAAAAGCAAAGACCAGTTTCTGCAATGTAGAGATGCTATAGTTTCTGTCTCCTTCATCTAAGCTCCCAGTATCCACAACTGAAAATAAGCATTTCACTTTATAAATACACCTAATCAAATTGCTGATTTTTTAGTCTAAGTGGATGAATTACACAAAAACTAGAAATCATTTCAGGCCAGTACAAAATTCTGGTTCGGTTTTGTTTTCCCAAATGAAATGAAACAGTATTTCTCAGGTCAAACACCATATCTTGTTTTGGTATCACAAACATTTTCTTAAAATAATTGTCAAACAGCCCATTTTTTTTTACTTTAAAAACCACGTTATTTTGGGAATTTTGCCTTTTTTTCTTGTTGTTGCTACTAACTGCATTTTTGAACTGAAACACTGTCCTAAAATGAAAAATCAAACTTTCAAGTAAAAAAAAAAAGTCAAAATAATAAGCAGACTTTAGCTTCGCTTTCTTTTTTTTTTTCTTCTGACATACACAAAATAATGTTTTGTTCACTCCAAAAGTATATTTTGGGTAAATAAACTATTTGTATCCTTTGTTAAGTCTCACTTATCCATATATCAGTTATGCTGCTACCCTATTCTCTCCTCTTCCTGCACAGGCAGTTGGGACACAAACTGCCCGCAGCTAAATATTGCTGCCTGGTGTCCCGATCCCTCGGACCTGCTCCGCTCCCCTCTTACTCCGTTCCTGTCGCTGCTGGGACTAACACCTCCCTAACCTTCAGGAGACCTGGGCTTCCCCTTACTCCCCCGCCGTCCCTGAGCATTCCCAGGTGCTGATAATCTTTTCTACTGTTGCTGCTGCTTCCCCTTATTTTGGCAGAAGCTACAGCTCTGCAAGTTGCACGGATCTTACCTCTGAGACCCTCTTTGTTGCTCTGTCTGCGACCACGCTGGAAGCAGGGAGTGATGGATATTAGGGAAGCATGAGCCTCCCCTCGCTGTTTAGCAGCGTGGTCTGCAAAGGAAGATAGAGATGCTGCTCTCTCCTCCTCCTCCTCCCGCCTCGCTATCCCAGCTTCCTCCTCCCTCCTCCTTGCTCCCTCCTTCCTATCCACGAGCTCTAGCTCTGTCTGCGCTCCCACACAATGCGCTACCTCTCAGCACCAGCTACCTAAGGTCAAGAATACAACCCCTCACCCTTCCCCCGCCTTTTCCTCTCCGCCCAGGCATCCTCACCCCTGCTTCCCACGGAATATGGTATCTTCCCAACCAGACGTGCCTTATTCGGCTCTGGGGTCTAAAGTGCAGACAATTTCGGCAGCCCCGGGGAAAACAGAGTTATAAAACAGAAGATGCACGGGGAAGACCGGGGATAGAAAGGGAAAGTGGAAGTCTTTTGGAGAAATTGGAAACTTTGGGAGTTTATATGTGTGTTTAAAAAAAAAAAAAAATCAAGTCCCAGTAGCCAAAGCCTGCCACTTGGAGATTAGTTTAAGAGATCTATACAGATAAAGAAAAGTGCCCTGGATAGCTAGTTATCTCCCAAATCCAGCTTACCTATTGTTTATGCTCTTTGTTTCCCAAGCTTTATTCTAAATAGCTTTTTTGTAAAGAAGCTTCCAAACTTTTCCCCTGCAAAGCCAGACTTAAATACCAGCATACTCTGATGATGCAATAGAGGATGAAAGGGAAAAAGTAACCAGTAACATTTTTTAAGATTATGAGCTATGAAATAAGCCCTTTAAGATCACAGAAAAGCACAAGTCCTCTGACTTTTCAGCTTGAATGACAAATGGTCTTTTTTCACTTTAAGCAGTTATGGTGACTAGAAGCACTTTCAGGCAACCAGTACGTGGCTCCCAAAAATCATATATAATTACAGCTAAACAACATGCTTTTCTTAAGGACCTAATTTTAGACACATGATAAAACAGTCCTTCTAAACTGCTTATGTTTGTTACAGAGACTGTGGAGAGAGGTAGGTGATGCTGAAGACTTCTAAAAGATCTTGATTGCTTAAGGTTACACACCTTATTTAGGTGGGCAGGATCTCCCTCTGGAGGCCTTGAGGGGCTCCTGGCTCTCTCCAGTTACGCATGGTTACCAAACCATACAGACAACCGTACCACTCCTAAGCTGTACTAAGGACTAAGTCAGAGTTTTTTGTTTTAAGAACAGGTAAACTTCAGAAATAAAAAAGGTTAAAACGAGGAGAGAGAATGAGATTTCTATCTATTTTGGTGCTAAAATATCTTATAAAATCATCTGGATGCTTTTTTAGAACACTCCAGAGATGTCACATTGTCAGCACAATTTCTGAAGGTCAGAACTTCTTTCTGGTCAGCAAAGGAAGCTTTAGAATGGACAGATCATTTGGAAGTAACATATCACCAGGATCGAAGTTTTTTTACACAAAATACAAAGCTGCTGAACTACTAGCTATAAGATTAAGACAAGTATATATAGCTTAAACCAACTTCAGTACTAGAAGAGTGAGTGGATCACCAATGGCTGACTGATGAGGTGAACACTGCTGTAATGAAGCTTGATACCTTGTACAGCACAGAACAGTGAAGTAACAGAAAACTATTCAGGATACACAAATATAGACAGTGAAATGTTGCAAGCGTATCTCATAGTAGTGGATGATTGAAAAGGCAGGTTCAATCAAGTACTAATAAATGAAAAACAATGGATGTGCAAGAAAATATCTGCCTTGTGGCTCTAACAAGCCATAGTGGCACTCAGAGCCAAGATGCTGACGATATGGGTACTCTACAGACATTTGGAGATCAGTGGGAGAATAAAAGCAGCTAGCCAGAAGAGTCATCTATCCAGAGAGTGGGAGAAGAATGGGCAGGGAACTAACGCTGGGTCCAGCTCTCCTCAGTCTCTCCAGCGCAGGAGCACACCAAGCGCAATGGACATGCCAGTGGCACGAAGTGCAGTCCTTTCTCCTTGCAGCAGACAACTCTTTCTGTTTGAATCAATGTTTTTGCCACTGCTTCAGCCAACAGCAGCAGCCACAGAACCAGGCAATCCCAAACATACTTCCTCCTTACTATCTGCTTTTGTCCAAGTTCAGGGAATTAACTTGGCACAGAGAGAACAGAGAGATGTTGGTCCCAAAGCCACACTTCACAATACCACCCTTTGATGCTTTTTTCCCCGCTCTTCCTGCAGCTGCCAACTGTATGTGCATAATGATGGACTCCTACCCACTTAGTAAAGAGGGGTTTGAGCACTATAGACAGTTTTCTGAAAACAGCTCAATGCTCACTAGTTGTCAAAAAGGCACATGCAATGTTTTAGGAAAAGAATAGAGAATAAAGAAGAAAATACCAGTTTGACATTGCATTAAATCTTCATTTTAGACTTCTCATACCCTGACTGGATATCTGATCATGAGATCATAGGTAGCATCTTTGAAGGGACCACTGGCGGTGTCTAACTCAATCTCACAGTCAAAGACAGCTCAGCTATGCAGTGAGTTTACTTAGAGCTTTATCCAGTTGTGTCTTGGAAACTTCAAAGGATGAAGACTACACAACCTCTCTGGACAATCTGTTCCACGACTTTACTGTTCTCGTGTTGGGAAAAAATTTACTTTTGCCCTTTCTTTTTTTTTTCCCTTTCAGATTACAGTGTTATTCCTTTCAAATGTCACATTTGAAAAGGCTACAGCAGAACAGAAAAGCAACTTCCACACAAAACAGGTTATATAGGTTAGGAGTCTTCAAATTGGAAAACTGGTAACTGAGCTAGTAAATATCTATGAAGTTGAGAATAATATGGAAAAAGTGAACTGAAAAGAAATTCTTCCAGTTTCCCATAAAACAGGAATTACAGAGCACCAAATGACATGATTAGGGAACATATTTGATACAAAATTACTTTGTTTTTTCTAACAAGTTAAAATTACACAAGTCACTGCTGTAGAAAGTAAAAACTGAAGAGTTTTGCTTTCCTATAATTATATTAATTGTCATTTACAATTAATAATTTATAGTTATTTATTAGAATTTGCCTTCTGATCAGAACCAACTCAAGGTGAAGAAAAGGAAGCTCAAGGAGACCTTATCACTCCCTACAACCACCTGTAAGGCGGTTGTAGTGAGGGGGGGTGTTCGTCTCTTTTTCCAAGTAATAAGAGATAGGATGAGAGGAAACAGCCTCTAGTGGCACCAGAGGAGGTTTAGATTGGATATTAGGGGAAACTTCATCAAAAGAGTTGTCAAGCATTGGAACACGCTGCCCAGGGAAGTGGTTAAGTCGCCATTCCTGGAGCTATTTAAAAGATGTGCCAGTGTGACACATAGTGACACGGTTTAGTGGTGGACTTGGCAGTGACGGGTTAATGGTTGGACTTGATGATCATAGAGGTCCTTTCCAACCTAAATGAATCTCTGATTCTAAGGTTCCTCAGTATTGTAGGCAAAACTGCATTTTGCCATTCCTCAGTGGTAAAACAATGAGTAATGGTAAAACAATGGTATTATCATTCCATTTTGCTTGTGGTGGAAATGTGAGAGGATGGGAAGGATAAGAAAAGAGGCAGAAAAGTCTTCTTAGCTTTAATCCTCTGGGGCTGGAGGTGGTCTCATCTTGCTGGAGGCCTGGGACCTGTTCACAAGGGGTGTTACTCCCTGATGGTAAGACATGGAAGCACTGAGGCTGGACTAGCAGAGCATGGAAGAATGCAGATGCCTCAAAAATGCAAACAACTGCCTGAGTTTTTCCAGTGGTTTCTGTTTTTCCAGCATCTGCCTATGGCTTGCCCCCCAATGGCAGGTAACCCACTTTCCCAGAATCTCTTTCTCCTCCACCTTCTCTCAGCACAAGCAGGTGCCCCAACATTTCTTATCCATTTCAAGTTCTCACTGCTATTAGAGAGTGAGCAACTGGAGGAAAGGATGGCAGTGGCCAACCAACTTCCCTGATAGGTTTGAATGACTTTTATGCATCTAGACACAATCCCACCATCAGCAAATATGCTAAATCATGAATCTCGGAGCACACATAACAGCAAGCTACTCTAATTTCAAGTAGCCACTGTAGAACACGTCTTCACATTATAAGATAAAATGAAACAATAAAATAAATTTTAAATAAACACCAAAAACAACAAAAAATTAACTTCAAGGATACTTTGAAATTCAAGATATAAAGATAACCACCTTATGAGGACATACTTCAACTTTTCCAAACATTTAAAGCTGACAAAATTAAATACATCAGGGAATTTTGCACCTCCTCTGCCACAGAAAAGATACAAAGAATATAATAATGCCCTTTTGCAACAGGATTCATCTTCTGTTGATAAACTCCTTAGCATGGATGAAAACTTCCAGCAGGCTCTGTAAAGACCTTTGCCTAGAAACCCTGAGGCTCTGTCAGACGACAGCAGATGGCTTGCTGCCAAACTTCCAAACCTTCCTAAGAATGCAATATTCACTGAACCTTTTCAATAGGACACCGGTGTTCATATAGAGCAAGCACTTGCTATTTACACAACCCTAATGTCACCTTAAGGGTCCTTTTTCCATCTATATAATTCCTTTCCTGAATTACACGTAGACGAAGCAGGAGTTTCAGTTTATATCATGAGCTAAGCCCTACATCTCTAATGTGATACCATATCCATGACTTTTAAGTGTCATTCAAGACACGACAAAATAGAATGCTGTTTAGCACTGCGCTGCTCCAATCCGATTAACTGACTCAATCTTCCTCATACTCACACAACAAAGTGAAGAAATAAGAGATCTGCCTCCTTAGATCAAAGGATGACTATTTGCCACGTATATAGGAAGAATTTTTTTCAAGCAGATTAAGCTGAGCACATCAAGATTCTACTACTGCTGGAAACAGATTTAACTCATTACATTTTACAGCATAAAAATGTATACCTTTAAGCAGCGGTGAGGACCTTAGGGAGGTTTGGAAGCTTATACAGACTGACATACTAATATACAAAAATATGGATAACTCTATAAACCCAAGTAGTTTGAATAGATATTTACATCTATTGCTGTCTTTCATCATTTTGTACTTTTGCACTTTTGCAGGAAGGTAGTTCCTCTGGCTCATCTTTTCAGCAGTACATGTGCACCTAATGTAAGATCCAGTTACAAGATTATTATCATGAAAGGGAAGATTGCATTTGATACAGAATTGTAGACTTTTACAGAAGGCGGCCTTGGCTTTAACTGCAGAATGCTGTAACCACTATGTACATAAAGAAAAAAACAAAAAGGTATAATATAAGGATATAAAGATACCTGATAGGGGATATATTTCCAATTTAAGGATCATATACATAGTCTAATAAATATTAATAGGATATTAGTATAACAAAAACAATGGGAAAACAATGTGATTAAAACAAATTTTTGAATATCACAATGGCAATATAAAAACCACCAAAAAAATCCCATACTGCATGAAATCCAAACCTTTCACCATTTCAGGGCTGCATGAGGTTCACCGGTAAAAACTTTTACAAAGCAGTCAAATTTCAGCGTCTCAAAAGTAAAACCTACATGCCTAAGTAGTTCAGGGTAAAATATTAAGTTACACAGGTAATATAAGTAGCATTTTTAAGAAAATTATGTTTTGACTTTCACATCCAGTCATTTAAAACTGTTAGTGAATCCACTATTTGGCAGATTTTGATGGTAAAAGATCAGATTTAGGAAATGAATTATTGCCCCCTGGTGGGCAATAGAATCAATGTAATGAAAAAGAAACCAGTTTCAGATAAATAAGCAAATCTTTTAAGAATCATGTTTTGTACAATTAATGTCTGGAGGTATTAAAAGAACGCACAGTCATTTCAATATGCATTAAGATAACAGTAAATGAGGTATAATTTACATTTTCATCTAGAGGAGTAATAAAGAATGTGTGATGTTTAATTATCGGTTTTATAAAATGTAAATAATAACACACTAGAATAAAACTCTTTATCAGCAGAAGGCCACAGCAAAAACTCCTGATAGTCAAGTGAGTTACTTCAAAATCAAATTTTCATTTAAAAGAGTAGTAAGGCTTTTTAATTTTCACATAAATATAGAAAACTGTTCCTGAATCTGAATCTGTGTGGGGCTCTTCTTCACTCCATTAGATACGTCAGCAGGCAAGGG
This sequence comes from Pachycephala philippinensis, assembly GCA_013397055.1. Taxonomy (NCBI): domain Eukaryota; kingdom Metazoa; phylum Chordata; class Aves; order Passeriformes; genus Pachycephala; species Pachycephala philippinensis. Next base: position 866,932 of record VWZT01016098.1, read on the forward strand.
CAGGGAGGCACGGGAACAACAGGATTTGATCTTATGACTGGCTAGAACAACAGCATAGTTAAAAGTTGATGCAATGTTTTCCTTATGGGTTAATACAGGAATTCATGTATCCTAATCCTCAAATTATGAGTTGTTAGCCGCCTCCTAATATCTGACCAGCCAACAGCCACCAATTCCTATTCAACAACTTTAATACTGCATGGCACATTCCTTACATCACCTCAAACTAAAATGGCCCTAGATATCTACTCCAAACCATTTTGTTGTTCCAGGTGGAAAAAAACCTGCTTTATCACAGTGGGTTTATACAATCTGTAATTGCAACAATAGAATACATCTTCCAGAATATAAAAAAAGAGAGGGAAATATTCATTCCTTATGGAACTATGTACATCCCCACAGAGAAGTTAGCAATCAGATTATGTTGCCCATACAAAAATTAGCGTTTTTACATTTCCGTGTAATCGTGTGTCCCTTCCATGACAGGAAAACATGCACCTGCAGCAGTCTAACCTCACCTTGCAATACTGACAACCAGCATTTGCACGACATCTTTAAATGCACAACTCCAAATCTCCTGAAACACAGGCATCTTGCATTTGAAGAGCTGTAACATTTTTTTTTTAATTCTTGTTAATTCATTAGAGCACGAGAACAATTCACCTTAGTTCTACACTTCTCTACAAAGACAATTATTACCATGCAAATACTTGACTGAAAATTGGTTGCTATGAAAACACCATCCTCTATTAAGGCATCTGATGTATCATTGGTGATACCACAAGCTACTCTAAATGAATGGCTAACTGGAAGGGCTATGAAACACATAGTAAATGAAAATTAATTCAGGATTTTTTCAAGATAATAGAGTGTTAGTTGACATGTTGGGTCTGACATATCAGAATATGAACTAAGTTCTTCATGGCTTTGAATTCCTCATACCAGACTGGCAGTTTTACACGTCCAATGAAATCAGGGAAGTGACTGGAAATTTCACCTGAAGTGTGGGTCGGAGAAGCAAAATAGTTCATAATTCTTTAATCAAAAGAACTCCATGACAGAGTTACCTGCTGTAGAAGAGAGTTAATTGCCATAAAGAGCAATCAAGCAATAGATGGGCTATCTGACAAGGAGCAGTGTTTTAAAGAAATGTTTATGTCTGACAAACAGAAGTTATCTATGGAATTGGAAATTTTGAGACTACTGCTGAGGTTGGCAAATGAGCAAGGCATCAGTGCTTGTAAAACGTTACCAGAAGTATGGAAGAAAGGGCAGGAGATTTGGGATTTGGGAAAGGATGTTGCTGCAAGGTAAATGGACAGGCTTAGTTAGGACACGCCACATTTGATGGCTCCTGTCAGGCCCTAGAGGAACATACTTTGCCCTTCACTCACAAACCTCTTGTAATTAACTTATTCCTGACATGGGCATTCTATCTGTGTCTCCTCTGTGAGCCACACACACACAGCTTGGGGTGCCTCGTGCTATCAAGTAATGACAAAAGCAAGTAATTTGGCAGGAAATCAATGCTAGTTATTTTCACACCTACTTGCATGGCAATGCTCTCTCCTTGCTCATGCTGCTACCTGGAGGAAAGAGAAATCTCCCTCCTTGCAGTAACCAGCAAGGACCTTCTTCTTGAGGGGAAGCCATATGAGGAGCAGCTAAGGGCACTTGGTCTGTTCAGCCTGGAGGAGACTGAGGGGAGGCCTCATTGCAGTTACAGCTTCCTTGTGAGGGGAAGAGGAGGGGCAGGCACTGATCTCTTCTCTGTGGTGACCAGGGACAGGACCTGAGGGAATGGCCTGAAATCGTGTCAGGGGAAGTTTAGGTTTGACATTAGAAAATGGTTCTTCACCCAGATGGAACCTGGCCACTGGAAGATGCTCCTCAAGGAAGTGGTCACAGCACCAGCCTGACAGAATTCAAGAAGCATTTGGACAACGCTCTCGGGCACATGGTGTGACTCTTGAGGTGTCCTGTGCAGAGCCGGGAGCTGGACTCGACGATCCTTGGGGGTCCCTTACAACTCAGCATATTCTGTGATTCCTCCCCTTAACCCACGCTGGCCGCTGCAGTGCTCAGTGCACTCCCGCTGCCGGCAAAGGCGAGGATCGGGGCTAGCAGACCCGTTCCTCCGTCGGCCTGGCAGGCCGCTGACAGGGGAGGAAACGAGTTAATTCAACGCATTCCTGCCGGCGCTCGGTGAGGCGGGGGATGCCCGGGGGCGGGGCGGGAGAAGCCGGGAAAAGCCGGCANAAAGGGGCGCGGCCCGAGGCGCGGCTGCCCCCTGCTGGTTGCGGTGGCGGCGGCGGAGGGGCATCGGCGTGAGGGCTTCTGGGCGTCCTCCCTCCTCCAGCGCCTCGCCTCGGGGGCGGCCGGGGCCAGGAGGAGGGGCCGGGCGGACATGGCCAGCCCGGACAAGTGGGAGCGCCTGAGGCCGCTGCAGCCGGACACGCTGCGTGTGAGTGAGGTACATGGCGGGCGGCACAGGGAGGCGCTGCCTGTGCATGGGGAGAGGGCGGGACGGCGCTGCGGTTGCGCTCCTGCCGCGGGAGCTTGTGAGGAGGCGGCCGATAGCCCGTCCTACATCCCTGGGCGGGAAAGATGCGGCGGGCCTGGGCGCG
>VWZT01016098.1:869568-895502 GCA_013397055.1 Pachycephala philippinensis
GCGGCCCTGGCAGCGTGGCAACCCGAAAAGAGCCGTGGGGTGCTTCTCTCCGTCGTGGCGTTGGGGCGGGCTTCCGGGGAAAGGTGATACAATGCAAAGGGATGGTTTTTCTTGCTTGTGTTACCTGTAGCCTCTTAATCGAGCTAATTATGTTGTAGCTAAGTATGGGAAGAAGGGATTACAGCTGTGTTTTCTCCTCTAAACGTCTGTGATGCTGAGGTAGTCATATGCAGCAGCCACCACTACTTTTAGCAATGCTTATGAAGTAGCTAACAAAAAAGCTTATTTCGTAAAACTTTTTGAAATTTTTTTTTTTTTGTTAATCCTGATGGTGCATACTTTTAATTTTGTGAAAGTTTTTCAAATTTATTACTATTTTTTAAATTAATCTTGACAGTTGGGCTAAATGTTACTTGGGAGTACTTTCTTAAAGCCATGAAAGAGTTCATGTAAGTTTTTGGGCGGGTAATTGAAGTGATGATTGTAAGAAGTAAATGGTGTTTGGCACAGCTTCTTTATGTAGGTACTTAGATGAGTTTACAATGGGTGATACTTTCCTGAATCAGCTGCTCATAAACAGGGAAGTCAAAGATGTGGTAATCATTAACAGCCTTGGCTGTGGTGGCCACGGAATAGTGGGTGTTGAGGAATATATCTAGTACAGGTAGCTCAGTTTGCAGGCAGCAGATGGGTGGGATCCTGAGACAAGAGGCCATGAACTGCCCAACCCTTGGGATAACAAAGGGCACGAAGACGGGTGGCACTGACCAGGTGAGTAGATACTGAAGGACACAGCAGAAGCCATGAACTGCCAACCCTTTGGATAATAAAAGGACACAGAAATGGTGGCACTGCCAAGGTGGATGGAGAGACACACATGGGGAGACACAGCAGGAGCAGAGGACTCAGGGAGAAGAGCAAGATTTACCTGGGCAGACTGTGAGGGTATAAAAATGTGGAGGTTCCTTTATTGTGGATCCATCTTTGGAGGTATCAGCTTGGGCTGTTTCTGCGTTGCTGTACCATGAATAAATTGCTTTCTGGAGAGACACCTGAGACCCTGCAGTGGGAAGCCTGGGGTTGAACCAGTGAGGAAACATGGCCTGACTGTGTGAGTGTGGTGTGTAGGGAGGCAAGTGGGCTTCCCAGTAGCTCCCTGAAGCTGCCCACTATGAAGGGGCTTCGGTCCCCAGCAGTGACAGCCTCTGTCACTGGGAATGTGACTGCCAGAGAGTCTCATGAGTGGCCAGACAGGGAAGTGTTCTTAACAGTGGGATATTCAAGACCCTGAATATAGTAAGGAAGGCTAGTAGCACAGTGCAGAACCTGGATTCCAGCTTTTTCGGTCTTCAACACTTCAGCTTATTCTGTCAAGAGGTAGTTGAGATATTTGGGAAGGCAGCTTTAGAAGCTGGAGAAGGTGAAGAGACGGAGGTCAGCAACAGAAAAGTGGCAAGTTAGGAATCTTCTTGAGAAAGCTCAACCCAAATAAATCTGTAAGATCTTCTTGGGGTACATCCTGAGAGAGCTGGCTGATGTCATTGTGAGGTTGCTTGCATGACTTTTGAGAGGTTGTAGAAGTCAGCTACAGCTTAAGTCAGTCTCACTTCAGTCCCTTTGAAAGCCATGAAGCAAATTCTCTTGGAAACTATTTCTAGGCACGTGAAGGAGAATGTGGTTGAATAATTGGCATAACTATACCTACAACCTGATTACCCTTGGTGGTGAAATGACCAAATTTGTATATCAAAGCCGTGGGTGTCAACTGCTTTAGCAGGACTTACTTGAAAGTCTTACCTTCCTCTTGAAGTGGGGATATTACAGATGGTAAACTACCACATCAGTAAAAAGTCCTTGGCTGGACCATCAGGAACAAAGAGGAGTGGTTAGTAATTCATACTTTACTGAGAAACAGATTACAAATTACTTTCCTCAGGGGTCTATCCTAGGGCCTGTCCTGTTGATAGGTGGAGCATGTGAGGTGCCCCCTCATGACATTTATGGGCTGGAGGAAGGGGTCATCTAACACCTCATAAATGTCAACCCAGGAAGTTGAAAATCAAGTGTCAAGGCCTACCTGGGCCTTTACCTTGCAGTGGTACAGGCTGGGGGACCACCCTGTTGAAAGGACCTGGGTGTCCTGATGGACAGGGGGCTAAATGTGCACCTGCACTGGGCCCTGACATTAAGGCACATGAGGCTGTCTTAGCAGGAGAAAAAATGGTAACTTGAAGGAAGTGATTGTTCCTTATTTGGCATGTATTAGGATGCCCTTGGAATGCTGTTCCAGATTTAGGCCCAATAGTACAGGACGGCTGTTAATATCCTTAGGGAGCTTGTTAAGCCACAGCAGCCCTTCAGTAGAATCTCAGAATATCCTGAGTTGGAAAGGATCCATAAGGATCATCAAGTCCAGCTCCTCTCCCAGTACAGGATAACCCCACAAGTCACACCATGTTCCTCAGATCATGTCCAAGAGCTCCTTGAACTGTCAGGCGTGGTGCTGTGACTGCTTGCTTGGGGAGCCTCTTCCAGTGCCCGACCACCCTCTGGGGGAAGAACTTTTTCCAAATATCCAACCCAAACTTCCCCTCAGCTTCATGCTGTACTTGCAAGGAAGTTAAGAACTTTAAAAGCTGGCCATATACTTCACAGTCATACATAATGGGAGACTGAAAGGAAAAGGCCACGAATTGAAACAAAAGAAGAGAGGCTGCAGCTTGCCTGAGCATCAGCAAGTTCAGTGGTGTTTCCTAATTTCAAAAACAGAGTGAGTTGTGCTGAGATTAAGGGCAGAAAATTCTGGCAGGAATTAAAGAGCATGTTTTGCTTCTATCTGGTGACACTTTTTCACAGTGATTGCTGTTGAATTGTCAGCACTGTGATGGCTGTAACATCTAAAGTAGATTTGAGGATTTCTTCTGAAGAAGCTCCCCCTGTAGACATCATTTTATGACAGTTGGTTTTTTTCCTTTTTTTATTTCTTCAGGCACCAATGATCGGCCTGAATGTGAGTGATGATGCACAGCGTGTGAAAAGTAAGTTGCTACGTTTCATGTGTAAGAATTAATCTTGCAGTATTTCATGCCTTTCTACAATGTCAGTACATGCTGTAGAAAAATGAAAAGTTGTAATGTATTTAATATCAGCAGAGCAGGAGAAATGCTGAACACTGAATGAAATAACAGATGTGAAGCAAAACGTTCTTTATAGTTTCTCCTCTTCAGGTCTGCTGCAAGTATACTTTCCCGCTGCTGTAAAGAAAATAATGCACAGGAAAAGTGAGTCAGAGAAAACTAGAACAACATACTGGCAAATGATGGTTTTCAACTGGTGTTAATAAATGTGGAAATAAACTTGAGTGAATTTCTGGGTGTTGGCGGGTTTTTTGTTTATTTTCTCACCAGTTGAATTGTTTCACACATTTCTCAGTAACATGGTCCAAAACTGAGTTGTTGGACCTGTCACTTCGTGTTAGAGAGTGCACAAACTTGCAGCCATGGAATCGGTGTGATACATTACGAGTAAAAGTACGTGTCTCATTGATCTTGGGAAAAATACTGATGTTTGAAGTAGAGTGTTTTCTGGGGAATTTTGCTTACACACACACTCACCTTGTCTTGAAGCGTTAGACTAGAATATTGCTCAGGGACGCAGGTTGATCAGATGAAATACCTGGTTTGCTTTACGGGAGAAAAGACAAGTAACAGCAGAATTTGACAGTCTTTCATTGACTGGCATGAGATGAGTGTGCGCATACCATGACTTTTTTGTGCCTCAAAAATAGGTGCTTTTTGTGCTTTTTGCATACATAAATAACAATCTCAAGTTATTCATCAGTGGCTTCTGCTGTTTCTGCAAAGATGTTGGTAATGGATACACAGAACACAGGAATCTCTTTTAAACCAGGGTCTCGGGGTATCTGTAAATCTTTGTTGCATTAGTAAATCAGACAATGGAATGACCAGTTCTTTTGCCCTGAGACCAAGTAGCGGAAGCAGCGCTCGTCTACATACTAAGTTCTTCAGTTCCAGAACAGATTGGTTATCCCCAGGCTGAAACAGTCCTGAAGCCAAGCCGACTCCTGAACCATGCCTGATGGTTATATGGGAGGTCTACTGGTTAAACTGGACCAAAAGGGTGTGAAAAAATATTTTAACAGTTTCATGGGGTAGAGATAGAGTTGCATTTCTCTGGCAGCACCTCAACACTATCTGTAGTTAACCAAAGGTTTCATTGGTATTTGTTCAGTGATCAAATCTCGCGTCCTACAGAACATACAGTTACTCAACTACTAATATCCATACTAGCAGTGTGGAGTCATGAATGTTGAAAGTATAAAAATGCGTGCTTGCTATTTAGATAAAATCATTGCAAACAAATGAAGGTATGTGTTGTTAATAGGCTTTATATAATGCCATTACAATGTCAGCATTAAAACCTGTTTCCAGACTTTCATCCTCATTGTTACTTCATCACTATCACTTTTTTTTAAGGAATACTTCATGCTTATGTAGTAGCTTACCCTAAATATTCTACCAAAACTTTACAGAAACTGTGGAGGCCAAAAGGCCTAGATTTGATGCATCCTTGGTGCTTTTGACACGAAGATTTATGGCTCTTCTCAGAAAAGCTCCAGATGGTGTCCTTGATTTAAATGAAGTAGCAACAACACTTGGAGTACGAAAACGAAGAGTGTATGACATCACCAATGTGTTGGATGGAATCCACTTGATTCAGAAAAGATCTAAGAACCTTATCCAATGGATGTGAGTTGGCTTTGAAACTTATAGTTTCTGAAACAGTAAATCCCAACAATGTTGAGTAATGTTTATAACTTTGAGAATACTTTTAAGCATATTAAATTACTTCTCATAATTTTAAGTTCTTCTGGATCCTTAGGCTGTGTGAATTACCTAATATGTTAACAAGTATCAAGTGCAGAAGTACATGGAAGCATACTTCAGCAGAGTAAAGGATGCCAGAGTTCCTTACTCTTTTATGTTAGTATACTTGACATTTAATAAACAGGCTTTTATTTATACAAACATACTAGACAACTTTCATATTCTTCTAGAGGTAATAATCTTGACCAAGTTGTTGGAAAAGCACAAGAGCAGCAAAACCTTAAAGATGAACTTTTTGACTTATCAGCCATGGAAGAAGCTCTGGATGAATTAATCAAGAATTGTGCTCATCAGATATTTGAACTAACAGATGACAAAGAAAATGCAAAATATCCTTTTAACTCTTGCATTACTTTAACACATGGTTTTGGTTGCACATACATATCTAGTAAGAAGTGTGGGCTGATACCACAGGTATGCAGTACTGTTTGATAATGAGTTTTATAATAGCAAACTTTTTGATTATTTTGTATTTGGGAATGCCACTCGTGTCTTTCTTTGCAGTATCCTGGACAGTCTAGCCTGTCCTCAGGGGAGTGCTGCTTGTGTGACCTTTCCGCTGCAGAAGAATGAAGTGGGGCAGTAGTCTTAGTACCCTGTTCTAAGTTGTTCTCTCCGTTTGAGTTGTCTCAGGGGCAGGTCTTGGCCTACCAGTGAGATCCAAGCTGCTTAGTGAGATGACAAAGAGGACTCAAAGTGGAGTCCCAGTGGCCTGTTACCAAAGGAGATATAATGGTATGTTGGTTGTGTCCTAATACTGTTCTCTCTTGAAAGAGATTCCAGTGCAGTTTTGATTTTCAGATGGGTTTTGACAAGAGAAAAGAGATTTTAATACATAGCATAAAGATTGAATTTTGGCTTTGGGTTATAGTAAAATAGTATTTAGCTCCCTTGTTTGGCAGGATGTCAAGGTGTGTGCTCAAATGAAATGTGCCCATTTTCTTTACACCTTACTGGTTAAGAAAATAGTTTTATAGTGTCCCAGGAAATTATTTTCATGCTATTACAAAATAGAATGTAGTTTCTGAAGGACAGTATTCTCTCTGCATTGTGGACTTACGACAGCAGCTGTGAAAACTGTTTGGGTTTTTTTTAACATTGAATATATTTTTAAAAGTTTTTTTCCTTCCTAGAAACACAGAAAAGTATTTTTCTACTTTTTAGCTGATGCTTCATTTTATAAAGCTAATATTAACCTCAGCTGAATTGTTGATCAATTTTCTTAAGTTGGTATTCTGCCTCAACATATCTTGACATCACACTCTGCTTCTGCCCATTAGCAAATTACTTTACAGAATCCTTGACCAATGTATACACTAGCTTATGTGACATACCAAGATATCCGAAGCATTCAGGCATTTCAGGAACAGATTGTGATCGCAATCAAAGCTCCAGAGGAAACCAAATTGGAAATACCAGTTCCTAAAGAAGTAAGTTTTATACATTTCTCCTAAGGGAACAAAAGTTCTCAAATTTGATTTTTTGCAGCAGCAGTCAGTAATTGACTTCCAGTTTCTTTGTCATGCAGATATCAGTAGTTCATTTTCTTGTGTTCCACTAAACAATGCTGTAGGGATAATAGTCTTAGAAACTTATTTGCAGTATTTTTCTTTTTACCTAAATTATTAAGCCGTAAATGTATCTGAGCTTTAGTTACCTGGTTTTGCTAGAGAGAATGAAACAGCTGTAATAAAGTATGCAATGTACAGTACTGTTGGAAAAAGAAAACATTTTGTCACTCTGGTAGATCATATGTATCAGATTTTTCATGGAGTGGGGGCTGTGCCCTGTCCTCACCCCACGGTGGAATACACAGGCTCCATTCTGGTCTCGTGGAGGAGCCGGAGCTTTGCTCCCTGCACCCAGCAGTGCTGCTCCTGCATAGTGGGGCCTGTGTACTGGGAGCCCACTGTTGGCAGTGCTCTGAGAGGGCAAATCCTGGAAGTCAGCATAAGATAAACAGAACTTTAATTCCATTTGTTATCTTAACTTTCTTTTTTGCGTGAGCATTTTTGATAATCTTAATTGCGCAGTCATTGAAGTTGCCTTGCTGTGTGTACAGAAAGGTGGGGATATCTTAGGAAAAGGAGATGAATCAGTAGAACCAAAAGAGTTAGATCCACTGCATAGATCTCCAGTACTTCCCCTGGTCAAGGGAGCTGTCTCTTATCCAGTGGAGATGAAAAAGATAAAATTTCAAAGGCCTCCTGAAGCAATAAAAAGGCAGGATTGAAAAAGTTGTATATTAGAACAGAATATTTTCTTCATTGTGCATTAAGATTTATTTGTTTTGTCTTGCAATGTGATGTCTGCTGAAGGAAAGCAGTAGAAGTGATAGGGATTAGTTGCTTTACCACATCTTTAAAGCTGTGTGCTCCAATTTGTTGTCTGATTCATGGCACTGCTTTGTCAAGTTTTTTAATTTTGTTACTCTTCGTAAACATGTACTAAGTCTTGGTCATGTATCTGAAGGTCAGTAGAAAGACTAAACAAATACTAAAATGCACATTCATCAAAAATGGAAGCTCATTAGCTTAATTCTGCACAATAATTGTCCTACAAATGTATGTAATAGTCATAATTTATGTGGAAGTTGTTACACAATTTTAAATAGTTATGTCATTGCTGTATTTGTTCTGTTCTTAATCTATTGTCTTTAAAATATGTGCAAAAATAGATAAAGGATGTGTAAGATTTGTTCTTTGGATTATATGCAAGTTGCTGTTTTATAGGATCACATAGAAGTACATGTGAAGAGCACAAAAGGACCCATTGATGTGTATCTGTGTGAGGTGGAAAAAGAGAAGCCAGATGCCAAAACTTGTGAAGATATGGGTACTTTCACTAGTGAAACTGAGCCATCAGTTCATCCTGATGAAGGTAGTGTCCTCCTTTTACAATTTATCCACATGTAGTATTTTTTTTTAAGATTGTCATACCATTCTGGTAAAGTTGTAAGCTAAACTGTTGAACAAGTACAATTTTCTGAGCATAGTTTGTGGGCCAAGATGTGTGGAAGTATAGGAAGTGCCTGGAAGAGAAGTCTCTGCTGTTGTTACCTCTCAGCAGCAGGAGGTCAGAGAGTCAGGCACATGCACATACAGCAAGGCACTCTTGTTCCCTGACCTTTTCCTTCCTCCACTCTTTGCTGATTTCCTGTCGGAGCTGTGCTCCATGGATGGAGCACCGTGTGTCAGTTCTCAGCCGCTGCACTACAGAGCCCAGCTCAGCTGAGATTGTTGCCATGAAAGTTACGATGCTGTTTTGAACGAGATTGCTGCTGCTCATTCCTGCCGTAAGGGAGGGCAGACAGAAGAGGGGACGTAGTATTTTGATATCCTAAAACAAGATTGGATGGAATATAGACTCTGAAGAACCCTAATGCTACAGGATGTTGTGGCTTAAAAATAAATGTGGCAGGAATTGCTCAGAACACAAAGGACAAATTATTTTTAGCAGTGCTGCTTTATAGTCGAAGGAAGAGTTTTTCATCCTAGGCATATTTTTACTTTATTTTGCTCGTGAAATAACTCAGAATTGTATTTTCTACAATGACAGTAATCATATTCCTTTTTTACTTTCCTTTCAAAGTGAGCTCTCCGATGGAAGAGAAAAAACCATTTGAGACGCCAGATTAATTACGACACAAAAATCTAATACAGAATGTAGATATCTGTGTTATAGGGCTTCTCCAAAGCTGCTTGGATCTGCAAACTTCACTGAAATGTTCCAAAGTGTTTTAAAAAACCAGCAGTGGATTGGTTGAGTGCTTTCACAGGATTGCTTATCTTCCCAAGTCAAAAGACAACAGTTTCTGGAGTTGCTTTTAGGATCTTTGTTTTCTTAATTGCATGTGACCTACAGAACTTTGGGAAAACAGTGTTTTTACCTTATAGTTTTAATTGACAGAAAACATAGGTAATAAATTACTTCCAAGAAGGAAGGTTGGAAAACGAGTTCTGGAACAGTCCACAATCTGTGTGAGAATGTATAAAATGAAGAAATGCACTTTTCCGTTCTGAGGCTGCACTACTAAGGAGGATTGTCAAATATGAGTGTAACAAAGAACTGGTGTATTAGAAGCCTTTGCTATAAAGAACAAGATGTAAATATCCTGAGAGTTATGCCTTACACTGTGTAGGTGCTGTTTGCGTCCAGCTCTACACGAACTGTGGTATCAACACTGAAGTGAAATAATTGGGCTTTGTGTACATACTTGTATCATTTCTAGGTAGTTACTGATGTAGATTTATTGAGATGGTTTGCATTTCTGCCTTTGTACAGCAAAGAAATAAAGTAAGCTTACAAAAATATGAAATAGTTTAATGAAACATGTTGAGTTGCCTTTCCTGCAGTTCACTGGGTAACTACAAACATTTTAAGCTCTGTGAAAATTTAAAATCTGTTTTACATGGTGCTGTCAGATAACACTTAGATCTGGATCTTGTGATGCCACAATACTGTAGCAGAAGAATGATCAATAGCTGCTTAAATTGGTCCCTTCCAGTTTCTAGAGTTTGCATACAGCGGAACTTTAGCCAAGTATCGTGATGTCTTTGTAGCTCAGCTTGCAAAAATATGTAAAATACTCTAAAGAACGTGTCTGTATTCATCCATGTTTTGTATCCATAAAACAAAGCTGTGGAATTTGGATGCTGGATTTTCTAAGGGAGTGAACTGTCACTGTACAAATGCCACGCTTGGGTTCACTTCACCCCAGAATCAGAACTGTGCACCAGATGTTTCTGAAGGGTGGGGTGGGTTGGCAGGTTTGATTTTAAAGGGGAAGTCCAGGTCCTTGTTTTCCTGATCACACAGTATTGACAACTATACATCTCCTCACAAGTGAGAACAACAAAGCTAATAATCCCCTGAATGTTTTAGCCAGCAACTCTACAGCTATTGTAGACAGATGCAGTGAACTTAAATGCTGTATGTTCTACAATACAAATAAGGTGGGGCAGGTGACACTGATGAGCTTAAATATACCTAAATACAGACTGAGAGTTAATTCGGGTTCCCACAAGGTTCACCAATCATGCAAAATGCTTTGTAGTATACTGTGCAAATCAGGGAAGAACACCAAGTGCAAGCTTGTGTCAGAAACTAATGTTGACTTTTTATGTATGTCCTACGAACTTCCACCTCCAGAATACAGGATTTCAGTATAGGATACTATTTTTGTCTCTATGAAATTCAAACTACAGGCTGAGCTGTTATAATAATAAATAAAAGCAAAGTGACAGCACAGTTAATACATAGAACATGGTAAAAATGAGCAAGGTGCTCCTCCAGTGAAGCTGGGAGTGAGGGTTAAAACTAAGCATTTTTTTTGCACAGGAAGATTGTCATTTTCCTTCAGTGACTGGTTTCTTTTCAGATGCCAAACTCTCTATTTGATGTTTCTGTTTTAATGGGTGGGGAGGTCTGTGCCGAAGAGAATCATTGGTTCCCCCTACACTAGTTCAACAACTCAGGACAATGTTTGCCATAAAATGTGTAAAAATTTCCTACACTAACAACTAATTCTGAATGCTGTATGTTGGGTGGGTTTTTGTTATGTGATCATAAAATCCTCGAATGGTTTGGGTTGGAAGGGTCCTTAAAGATCACGTAGTGGCAACCCCCCTGCTTTGGGCAGGGACGCCTTCCCCTACATCACAGAATCATTTAAGTTGGAAAGACCTCCGAGACCATTGACTCCAACCTTTGACAAAACACCACAACATCAACTAGATCATAGCACTGAGCATCAGATCCAGTCGTTCCTTGAACTCCTTCAGGGATGGTGACTCCACCACCTCTCTGGGCAGCCTGTTCCAGTGCTTCTCAATTCTTTCAGTGAAGAAATTCTTCCTGATGTCCGACCTGAACTCCCCCTGGTGCAGCTTGGGGCCATTTCCCCTCATCCTGGTTGCTTAAAGCCCCGTCCAACCTGGCCTTGAACATTTCTAGAGGTCATAATGCATCCACAGCTTCTCTTGGCAACCTGTTCCAGTGCCTCACCACCCTCACAGTAAAGAATTCCTAATTTTTAGTCTAAACCTACCCTCTTATTCTTACTCATTACCTACCTTATCTGTAGAGTAAGGAAGTGTATTTTTTACACAATAACCATCTTAAAAATGTTAAAGAAGTCTGTCTTCAACAGCAGAACAGTTCATTTAAATGAAACATTAGGATTTTTCTGATTTGTACAGGTTTTCTAGCGGTATAATTAATTTTTTAACCACACAATTGTCACAGTGAAACGGGAGAAGCTGTAATATGACAATTATTAAATACATCTGTTGTTTTAATAGTGCACCTTCAGTGGAATGAATTTGATTTTTGAAGATTAAACCACTGTTTTTACTACTTGGTTACATACAGTGTTACCCATCGGTGATGCTGGAAAATAATGTACTGTATAAGCTCAGTGCACTAAGTAGCTGAAAAGATTCAACTTGGACTTGAAAAATTCGTGAGTGATGCTGAACTTACACACAAGTTGCAAGCTCACTTGTAAACGTGACCAGACCTTACTCTGAATTTGTATAATAATGCTTGATTTTTTTCTGAGAGATTATTATTTTTGTTGAGTCCATATCTGTCCATTTTCAGTATATTTGTATGTGTAAGAAGCTCTCTTGGCTGTTTGAGGACTCTAATAAATTAAAAGGCTCTAATACTCTTTTTGTCTTCCCTTTAATAAGAATGGCTAAGCAGCTATATGCATTAATCAGCAATAGCAAGAGCCAGGATCCATAATTATGAAATGCCTGATTTTGCTGACTCTGTAATTGGAACAAGTGCTGCTGGTTGCCAGTTCAGCCCTTATCTGGTGTGGGAAATCACTTGTCAAGAGTTTTTGGATGTGAACTGCAGTTTTAAATAATGTGATTTTTAAAGAAGAGAGAAGATTCCTGCAAATTATTGTCTGTTGGAAAGCACTTAAAAGCCAGCAGATTTCTTCATTTTGAATAATCTTTTTGGTGTGTGTGAAGAGCCTCGTTTATAAGCATAATTAAACACTGATTGCAAAAGTCACTTCAGCTCATCTTTGTCAGTGGCAAAGTTTGCCTGCTGGCCGGGCCATGGGCCGCTCCCAAGTTCTGGGGCTGGCTGCAAGCTCTAAACCCTTGTGCTCCATGATCCTGGTGCATGGGCTGGCCCTGGCACCCTGCTGGGACCTCAGGAAGGGTTTATCTGGAACACGCATCTGCTATTTTTGGGTCCACTTCTGATCTGCCTGGGTAACTTGTGAGAAGTGTGTTGAGGCTAAAATCACATGAACTGCACGTGGTTGTATAGGTTATATAAATCGACACGAGGCTTCTCACATAGATGTTTTCTGAAGGATTGGGATACTCGTTTGTCAAAAAGCATGATCTATGTTCCAAAGGAAATCTTAACGATGTTTGCAGAGAAAGGGCAGCCTGGTTCTGTCCACGTAAGGCATCCGTGGTTCCTTCCCTGCCTGCCAGCCCCCTGCAGGTGGACAGTGGGCGATCTGAGGGCCTGGAGCACCATGTGGATGTGGGCTAATGGAAGCTTCTCACCAGGTGATCCATGAATGAGGTGGCGTTTGCAATTGCCTCTGGATGGGGTTATAGGAGACAATCCTAGAAGCTGTAACAGCAAATTCAAAGATCAAAGCTCAGCACATCACAACTCTTTTATTAACTTGTATTAGGCTGCACTGTGGTGGTGCATTCCCCCCACCCCGGCCACGCTGTGATCTCAGAAACGCTCATTAGGCCTCAGCCTTGACAAACAGCAGGTGGCTGAGTTCCTCTTGAGCTTATCAGAAACACTCTCTCAGGAACTTGTGCTGTCCAACATGCTCCTGTGTTTTAATGAACAGCCTTGGAAACTTACTCTTGTTGCCTGAAAAACAACCTAAGTGGAATAATATTTTTGTTATCCAACTTTCAAAGAAAGTTACCGACCTGAATTACTGCCAGGATGGAAAATTACTATGACTGAAGCCAACTCTTGCAACCCTATAAACAGCAGTCCAAAGTGAGACCCTTGGAGCTCTCCTGGACCACAGTGTGCTGTGACCAACATCTCCCTCTCGGGGCCAGTGAACTCTCAAGTTTGCCGTATTCAGAGGATCGCCAAACAATGACGGATCCTGGACTGAGACACCGAGTCCTCAAGGCTTAACCATTGAGAAGATGTAAAGGCATCTGACGTGAGTACTTCCCTGAACTTGAGGGGAATTTTTCACAGGCATATACCTACTACAGACTCTTCATGTTTGTGTGCATGCTGTGAGAGACTGAACTTTTAAGGGATAATGGCCCAAGATATTCCCCATTTGTGGAGACACCAGGGTGCTTTGTTGAAGCCTGGTTTGGAGGTGGAGGAGGTGAGATTTTTGATGTGCAGTGGTTAACCTCTGCTCTGATAAGACTGCGGGTGAATGATGTGCTATGAGTGAGACAGGAGACAGGTCATGTGGAGATGGTGCCTCCTGTCAAGCTAAGGTGCTCTCCCTTGCACAAACTAGGGGGGCTCCCTCCTCCTTCACCCAGGAAAGTACTGGGACATTCATGTGTGGCCTGAGGGTGTTTGTCTCTGCTGATGGGCCATAGTTGACTCAATTGATGGTGTGATGGGCAGCAGTGTTTTCTTATGCCATGTCCAGGACATGATCCCATGATCCACAACATTACATAATCCGGTGTGAAGCTCCCCGCCCTGTGGGAGGTATCTCGGCATTCCCACCTGAACCTGAGTGAATATAAACCCAATAGATGTTGTGTTCTGCAGATTATCCTGGGGGTTTTTCCCCACTACTTCTTCAGGACTTCCCTCACCACCCAAAGGATCCAACCTGCAATCACCGCTTCAACCAAGACTGTGGAACAACCAAGTCTCGTCACGGGGCCTATGGGTGGTGAGGTCTTCACACTCTTGTCCTCTCTCTCTCCTTTTCCCCTGCACATGTCCTTGGGTGAGGTGGTTGTGCTTTCATATTGCAACGCTTTCGTGTTGTTATATTACTACAGGTAATAACAACCAAAATGGCTACACATCTGTTTTCCTCTGCAACCAAATTGTTCTATAATAAACCCTACATGTGCATATTCACAAACAGTGATCATTCAGTGACATTTCACTCTAATCCATCCCAAGGGATCTATTAGCAAGAACCTGGGTTGCCCTCACCTTCTGCAGCGGGTCATAACACGTGTGGGTGTGAGTATGACGTAGCAAATGTACTAGGAATGTTCTAGAGTCTTAAGTACTTTCAATTTGTAGTAAGTCTGGCCTGTAAGTAAGTTGCGATATATTAAATTGTATATGAATCTATTGCTACATTGTTTAGCTTCAGTTATCTATTAAGTACTGTTAAGTTTAAGTATTGTTAAGATTAGGTGCTGTTAGGTTTTGTTAAGATTAAGTGCTCTTAGGTCTTTAGGGATAAACTCTTGCTGAAGTCCTGGCTCAGTTTAGCTCAAGGGTCCACTATGAACCTTGTGGCCCAACAGGAGTGTCTTCTGTATTCCTTTTTATCCTTACCTTTTCCTATCCTTTTCTCTTCCCCCTTCTCCCCCCAGACTACATGTAGATACTTTTGGGGTTTTTTTGTTTGGATTGATCGATTTTGGACTTTTGTTTGCTTTTCCTCCATCTGTTTTAACCATCTAGTAAGTAGTGGAGTGAACTTTGCCAGCAAACTTCGTTGTGCTGTCGCTTTTCTATTAAACCTGTTTTTGCTGAATCACTTTGGCAACGATTCTTTAAGCAACCTTAAAACACTCATATGTGACATATTTCAGAGCATCATTTGAAAAGAAAACTTGACACTTCAAGAGAAAATTTCATGAATATAAAACTTGCAAAAAGCTATTCTGCTAGCTATCTAGCTATTCAGCCAGTTTTTTTTTCAGTCTCTTGTAGATCTGATGCAAATCCTGCACAGAACTGCCTTTAGACAATGCAATATTCTTTTTCAGACAGATAAGCAATTTTGATGTTGCAGCTGTCATTTTCTAAGCAATTCCTCCCCCCCCACCATTTATAACCATAAAAATGTCCCAAGCAGGTTACAACCATAGTTACTGCTTCTCTAACATGCAGCCTAGGCACATATGAAAAATGAAACAAGAACTGATAAAATTCTTGCAAATTAGGAAGGTGTTAGATCAGATACAAAGTTTCATAAAGCTCAGAAAGGGAAAGGCTGTTCTTATATATTTTTTAATTACAATACACTAATTTTTAAGAGGCTTGCTGGCTCCTATATCTAGGATAACATTTGTGTGCACAAACTGTGACCTCGACATTAAAAGAGTTCAATTCCAAATCTGAAAATAAAAGTTACCTGTCAGAAGACAAGTTCAAAGTGCAGTGAAAATATTTCAGGATTTATTTGGATAATAAAGTTTTAAAAGGGATTCTACTAAATATTGCAAGTGGTAAAATTTTAGTGTGGCATCTGGAATGAGGGAAGGCATTAATGCCGCTTTGAAAAGGACACATGGTCGGTGTGTCTCATGTTGTTGGTAAGATCCATCCTTGCAAACTATGATGAGACTCTCTTCTGCCATTCTCATCTGCTAAGCTGTATTCTGCCTCTGATCTTGTTCTGGAGTGTTCAGAAAATAAATTGTATGTAGAATGAATGAATGAACCAACAAATGAATGAAGTCACTCCCATTTTCCCAGGATGAGAAGCATGACCCTTCAGACCATTTCTTCCTGACCATACTGCAGCTGCTTGAGTGCTGTGGGTGACACCAGACACTCTGCTGCTAGCTGGGCACTCAAGGATCAAACCAAGCTTCCCAGAAGTTAGTTGTGATCTTTTTACAATCCCTAAAACACCTACAAAACCAGGGCAATATCCACACACTGCCTCCACCCATACACAGAAGCAAGTTGCACAGAATTCAGTCAGGATCTGAGAACTGTGATTTACTTGATAATGCTACTCCCCACAGATCATGAAAGAACCTTATTACCAAGCAATGTTCTCACCATCAATGCCAGTAATACTTTGTGTAAGAAACAATTCCTCACCAAAAAAATCTCCCTGGTCTTAGAAACAGCTTCAACCTCAACTGCCCAGCAATGTGTGTGAGCCTTCAGGCTGACAAGAAGCTATTTGTGGTGATGATTTCTGTATTTATTCAGCTGAAGAGAAAACCAACACATTTGAAATTATGCAAAATTATCCTGTCCTGGGAGAATATTCATGAGGGAAATATAGAGATATAGGATTAATTCTTCCTGTGATTAGAGGTTAAAATAAAGCAAAGTAAAAACTACATACTGTGAAAACATTAGCATTGCCTTCCTTTTGAGATTAAAAAAAGACTTAATTGCAGATTTGTCTTAAAGAACTGAATAAAGGGATTAAAATAAATGCCAGTCTTTCAAATTGCCAAAGTTGACACACTGATTGTCAGTCTCCATGCAGAGGCTAGTAGTTTTGATTTCTTTGGAAAGTATCAAAAACATTGACAACTCTGGGCCATTGAGAAGTACAAAAGGCAAATGTGGATTAGTGTGTATATATTGATTAATTATATGTTTCTCCCAGTCTGAAATACTCTAGAATGTATTAAAAACTTGCTGCAGATTGAAGATCAGGAATCTTACTTCTTTTCGAAAAGGTATTAAATTTGTGACATTAGATGATGATTAGACTATTTAAAACAAGTATCTTACAGCCAAGATATACTTTATTCCCCATCTGTAAAATGCTGTTCCTTTATACATGGAGAAAGTATAAACTGCATGGAAAGAAGGGGTTGGAAGGTTGTCCAGATATTGTCTGTATTCTATGTGTGTCTCTGAGGATCAGTTGCCTGGAAATAAAAACAAGACAACAGTAGTTGTTTACATAGATGTCGCCTAAAAACTTCTCAGGCATTTATGCTCTCTCTGCTGACTTTATGCCAATTGTCCATCTCTTAAATTGACACATGGAGCTATTTTTGGAGCATAAGGAGGGAAGTGTGCAAAACAGCGTTTATGATTTGGAGGGAAAATTATACAGAACTATAGGAGAAAAAAAATCTCCCTAATGCAACTTAAAAAGCTTTTTACCACCTTTGAAATCAAAACCTGATCAGGATGGTGTGTGTTCACTTGACTGCTTCCAATCAGTTTAACAAAATCGAGGTTCAACTAGAAATAGTCACTCAGCCATATGCTTTATTGGCAGCAAATGGTGTCTTTGAAATGGGCCTGAGTCAGCTCTAAGTATAATTTACTCAACTTAATTGTTGCACTATGGTATTTTTGTATAGGTAATTCTTAGTTTAAAAGTAGTAATAGATTTACAATGGTAATACTGGTAGTATGGGTGAATTACTGAGATACAGAGCTACCATTATCAGAAGGATGAGATATGTAGTTTCTCTTTCCATACAGAGAAAATCTCAGTGTGGGCTGTCCTTTAAGGACAGTTTTACTTACGTATAAACCCATATCTCCTTTCAACACCACATCCTGCTGCTATCAGGCAGCTTGCTGCCTCTGGAACAAATCATTCCTCTGTGCTGCGCCCATTTGCAAAAAGGGGGGACTGTCTTGATCTCCTTTGCAAACTGCTCAGTTCTGCTCTGCAGGGACTCGTAAGAGTGTACCAGCTTCCCCAGGACCCTCCACGGGATGCCTTCCAGCACCAACAAGGGCAATCCCCAGACTTGCTGTGCTCCATGAAGTAATCACAGAGGGTGCCCTGAAACAGCATCCTTTCTGAAGACAGCACTGGAGACCTCTCCACCATCTTTAAAAATGCTATTCCAGGGCTCTCATTTTTACTGCACATCCTTTAACAAATGAAAAAGCAAAATAAATTCAATGTTCCAAGTACATAAACATAATTAGCATCTTGTTGACAATTTCAGTTGAGAAGCCTAAGTGTACAGATGTACAAATAAATGTTCCTTGTGTTTCTTTTACATATACTTTGGTTTTTTGGTGTTTTTTTTTTTTTTTCCCCTTTGGTATTCTATCAGTCTTGTGTTAAAGAGACAAGAAAATCTGAAACATTTGATTAATCTTCAAGTATAACTTGCCTTTTTTTCAATTATGACAAAATTGTTTTCTCTCTAGGTTAAATAAACTGACATTTTAAAAAGCTTAGAGACAGGATTAACCCTTTCCTCATATCACCTCCCAGTACATCTGTTTTTTTACAGTGACCAGTGAAATGGGTTCATCCTTCCAGTATTTAGGTTTGTGTGAAACAAACACTCTAAACACCCTGAACTGGTGTAGAGTTTCCAGGGAAACTCTGATGAAATAAAAAAAAAGGAAGAAATTACCTGCCATTTCTTATCTGTGTGTGTCAGACAGTTCCCCAGCCCCGCAGAGGACCCAGCTCCACAGACGAGCACATCTGCCCCTGCTGAGCTCGGGGATGCCAGAGCTGCTTCCGGCTTCCCGGAGGCTGCGGGGCCACTAGAGGGATGTCTACAACCATCCTTCCACGGCTTCTGACGCGCCAAACCACCACTTCACATTCCCGACCAGCTGCAAACCACAGACGGCATCAAACAGTCCTTAAAAATGCTGCAGCGAATGTCTCAGAGGGCTGCTCGCCGTGGCCCAGGGAGAGTGCTTGGACACTACCAGCTGGAAAGATGAGATGCAATGCTGGAGTGCTACAAGGTCCAAGAGAGCTGATCAAAAATCATACAGTCATGGGTTCACAGAATCATTTAGGTTAGAAAGGACCTTGATGATACTCTAGATTCAAGCCCCCCTTGTTCTGGTTGAATAGTTTTAACACTATTAACGACTACATCTAGTTATATCCTTTTTTTTTCTTTTTTTGTTTCCAATAGTTTAGCTTGTATCTAGTGGAATGGTGTAATCTATTTAAACTATCAACAAATTAGCACTAGGCTCAGTGCAAAAAGTATTTTATTTTTTTTTATTATTTTAAATTAGTTGACTAGAAAAGCATGAAAATGTAGTAGAGAAGAGCTCCCTCTCCTACAGGGATCAACTGTTGGAACTGATAGGATGAAAGGCACTGCAAAAAAAGGAAAATATAGGTAAACTGAAGAAATAAGCATTAGTTCTAAGTGCTACCTTGTGCACTCCAGAACAGCATAAGTAAGGAGCCCTTATTTACTACCCTGGCTGGTAGATGAGTCAAACCATTATATTTAATTACATTTATGAATTTAAAAAAAATTAATTTATGTGGAAAAGAAGCATCATGGATTTTAAAAGAGGTAGTAGTTAGAACTGGATTATTTATTTATTTATTTATTTTAATAGTTAATTCCCTGGAAAATGTGGTTTCAGTCATGTCTAAACTATTTGCTTCAGATTTGCTAAATAGTTTTGGCTGGAAAAAAAACAAAGAAGGGGATAAACTGTGTTGGAGGAAAGTCCCCAATTATGCAACAGCTCAATGATCAGAGCATTTACATAGGTAGCAGAGACCCTTTAACAGAAGCTCTGTTCAGGCAGGCTACGCTCAGTCCTTCATGTGACCACTTTGCTTTTGTCACAACTGCGAGGGATAGGGACACACCTCCCAAGGGAGCAAGCTGGTTCCCACGGTAGGAAGCCATGATTCTCATGCTCGTCCTTGCTGACCCAACAAACTTGGTGCCTTTGTGCAGGTCAGCAGCTTCAACTGAGGAAGAATTTCCCTGTTCTCCTGCTTCATGGATATCGAGTCCTTGGATGGCTTTCTAAGAAGTAGAGTTCTCCTTTAAATTCCCTTGGACAGAAGCAGGATCTCCTTACCCTAAGTATATCCATGCTATGACATTCTTTCAAGCATCCAAAACAAATATTCTACATCAGATTAAAACAAAAAATTTAATGGTTCATGCAAAGAAATAACCTTCAGGTTATTTTCTTTCAGCAAGAAAACGCAGCCAGTTTAGTAATGTCCAAACTGTGCTTTTTATTACATTCACTGCAGTTCTTGAACAAAATGCAACTTCCACCAAGTCTTTAAGTGATCATGAGATAGTTTGAGCACCTTCATGCAGGCTACCCCATGCTTCTTACTAACCCTTATGTCTGCAGCCACATGAAGAACTGAAAATGACATTGAGAGCTCCTGACTCCAGTCCCTGTGGTGCCAGACACCACATCTTACAGCCCTTTCAAAGTGCACTGATACACTGCAGGTAGGTATTTTCTTGCTGCCTTTACTTGGATGAAGGTTGTACCAAACCCCATTGTAAATAGCTAGAAACAGTCTTATTTCCTATCTAAGCTTATTCATGGCCTTGCATACTTGCATATGCTCTTCTGCCAGCATTGTTCTGTAATGTACAGAGCTCTTAAACTCCTTGGTTGCTGTCTTTGGTGTATCTATAGAGACCACCATATCCTCATTCACCTCTCTGCTGGATCTAGAGAACTGAGTTATTCAAGTCACCTCACATAAAACAGGCTGCTTTGTTCCTTTATCTCTACCAAATTCCCATTTTCAGCTCCTCTTCTCCAATTCAGACGAATGGAACTATTTATGCCCCAGTGTTTTCACCTAATCTTGCCCTACCCTGTCTCACTTGAGTATCTTCGTTAAATTTTACAATACCATTTATACTTTTTAATTCCACATTTTCATTAGCTAACATAAGCCTGAAGTACTTCTCAGATATTTCCAAATGGTAAGTTCCCACATTACATCAGAATTTCTTACTAGTCCCCAAAGGCACATCCCTCTATAGACTGTACCATTTAATAATGTCCTGTTTCTATCATTCCCATCATTCAGCTGATCCAGATCTTCCGAGTAATATCCCAACCCTCAACTCTCTATTGATGTTGTCTTCTGCAAACAGGCACCATCAGCAACACACTCCTGGATTTCATGCTGGTAAACAAACACGTTCCAATTTCAAAAAGTTAAACAAGACGGACAAGGACTGGTCTTTGTAGTTCCTACCAATCCAAATCTTCAAGGATTCAACTAATACCTACCCCCCTATTTCACCCCATAAGGCATTGCTGTCCTACATGACATGAGTTTGTAGTTTGGGAATAGCATGATACCCTTCAGAATGTTTTATTCTCCTACAAAGAATGTGCATGAAAAGGTCTTCTAATAATTCCCACTAACTTCAGCTTTCTCACATCAAAATCTCCCAAATTTTCTTTCAATTTGGTTGCAATTATCTCTTCTAATACTTTAATTTTTCTTATCCATGTAGTGTTTCATTTTAATATTGCCCCCCATAACCAAAGATTGGGGCAAAACTGAGATCATCTCTATGCCAGCCTCTTCACACAGTCATCCCACTTACTATTTGACAGTCAAGTCTAGTAATAACAGTAGTTAACATACCGTCCTTGTTGGACAAAAGAACAGATAGAAAAGTCGTATTTCTTCCAAGCAGGAAAAGATCCTTCCTTCCTTCCTTCCCTCCTTCCTTCCTTCCTTCCTTCCTTCCTTCCTTCCTTCCTCTCTCCTCCCTCTCTCCTTCCCTCTGTCCTGCTTCACTCTGATGCTGTTTAAATACAAAAGATGTCATTTCTCCAAGACTCTAAACCCTTACATGCAAAGCTATGTCTTCACTTGTGCACTCACAACTGTTCTTATTCATATCTTACTGCCCTGAGAGCAGGCGCAGCAGCTGTAGTTGTTTACACCCCAGTATCAGCTGGAGTGGCTTGGTTTCCCCACAATTAACAGTAGCTAAGTCTTGATGAAAAGCAGATCGTAGGAATGACAGTGGTAATGCAGAGACACATAATGTGAGTATTCAGAGACGCACACAGAACCACTGCACTAATCATCTTTTTTTAGCTTGTTCTATCCAAGTCATCTTCTACTGGCATTTCCCCCTAATTGCAGGGAGCATTCAGTGCCCAGGGTTTTACTGTCACTTTCCAAGCCAGTTCCTGCATACTTATGGCAAAAGGCCAGACCAAAAGAAGGATTGATTAGGTGCCCACAGTGGTTCTTTCACCAAAATCCAAGATCACAATCCAAAAATACTCAATAGCTGTCTAACTGTGAAGGTCACTAAGTTTTCTACCTACCTCTGCCTCCATCCTGCTGAGTGCTCTCATCAAAAGGCTACAGAGCCTTTTCTTCCTGGCATCCTACTTCTCATTAATTTTCCTGCAATTTTCTGCAGGAAGACTTCTTCAGCAGAACGCATCCTTAAAGAGGCAAAACCACGCACCAGCCTGCAAGATAGTGTTTAGGAACTTTATTTGGAGGTGTACTGTGCAACATGAATTGCCACAGGATGGAGAAAGGAGAACATGTACATGTGTTCTTGCTCTGATAAAGAATTCTACATTGGATCAAGATGGACATGCTGGTTCAGATTATGTCTCATCTGGAAAAACATGGGGCTTTGGCCACATTTCTTGTAAGTCCCATTCGGTATCCGGTTGGGCCCCCTTCCTGATTCTCCTCAGGTTTTCTATATGGATCCTATTTCCCCAGTTCCGGATTTTGGGTTCCGTTTTGAATAGCTTAATGTTTGATCTTAAATACAGAATAAACTATCAGAAATGCTTTTGTTCTTACAGGTATGTGTTCACTGGAAGAGATTGTTACAGGCATGCAAGTGACAGGTCTGAATCAATCCCTAATACCCTTGCCAAATTAAAAGGAGGCAGAGACAGCTTTGAGATGGTCTGGCCAGCATTTCCAAGGGACCAGCAGATTTGTACTTCTGCATGTTTCTGATTTTTCAACCTTTACAATGTTTCATATAAAGGAAGTGCTAGAGATAATGCTCACAGCAGAAAGAATGGCAGAAACCCTTCTCTGCTCCAAGGTACTGTGAGGTGTAAACAGCCTACTGATAGCATAACAGCAAGAATTTCATAAATCACAGCAGCCTCTCAAACTGCTGTGACTTACACCTACGGCCACAGAGCCCTAAGCTTCACCTAAATGCACAAAGCAGCAAATGAAAGCTGTCATTTCACTAATGAGTAAGGTCACTCTGTCCTTACTCTCCAAGCTACACTTACTGCAAGTTTCCTCCTGAGACTTTCAGCAGAGAATCTGGCACATCACCATCACGTAAGCATTTCAATTAACCTAGATTTTACACCTTCACTTCTGTCTTCCCAATGCATCCAAGAAACTATAAAACTACCTTATTAACAAAAGTAATGTTTTTTAGCTGTGGAGAATTATGTAAGCAATTAAGAGTCAGGCAGAGACCAAGTCCTGTGTTATCAGGACACACCCAGGTATTGTGCAGCCACTTTTGATTCACACCTCCTTTTCTTGATTCTCTGGTATTTGTGCTTAACATACTGAATTTAACACAGCAACAGACAGTACCACCTAATATTTCTGTATTTATCAGCTATATATGCTGTTTGAAAAAGTGGGAAGCAGCTACCTGGCATACCCTCAGAGACAAAGGTATATCCCTTCCCAAGCAGAACAGTAGATATAGGCCTTTACCTACAAAGCTTACCAAATGAAGACATTTTCTTTAACATTTGCTTGACTACTTTGGTTTGCATTTAATTATACAGGTGGCTGAGTGGTTTTGTAATTTTATAGCTGGCCTGTGCTAGTAATTGATGTGGTAGTGTCAATCTTACTAAAGGCTGGTTTGGAAATGCATGGGGTTTGAAAAGCTGCTTGTACTTAAAGCCTCTAGTTACGATGCAAGAGATGCTATACTATGAATTAAATGAAAGAATGTTAAACAATGCTGTGAGGTTTTTTGTGGACTTTACACAACTATACTCTTTGTCCCAAGACAACACTGGAATCAGTAGATCAACAATGAAGATTGTGGCTGACTTTGCAAGTCCTTCAAAAACACAACTCCTAGATACACAAGTTGTGTACCTTTCTTCCTGTCCATTTTCATTAACCTAAAATGAAGAAAAAGTTTATTTTTAATCCAGAAAAAAATAATTTATTAGCCCTTAGTCTGATTGAACACTAGCATTTGAGAAAGGAAAATTAAAACAAACAAACAAACAAACAAAACACACAATAAGCTTATATTCCTTTTCACCCCTATTTCATATTTTTGAATCTAAAAGTAAAGAAACCCCTGTACTAATGACATAAATCTACATAATTTTCTGGAGGCAGAGTGATGATCTTTAGCTACACCCTCCGAAGTCTCAAGACCTCATTATCTAAAATATGACTTCTTGTCCTATTTCCATCACAACAACACTGATCGACATCAGTGCAGCGCCCCGGGCAAGTGACAATAGTTATGCACCTTTGCCTGTAGCAGTCTGACATGGTTTGATTTTGGCAGCTTTCAAAGACTGTACTTGCTTGGACTATTGACAGGTGTTTTGTCCTTCTTACTCTGTTGTCACAATTTGGTTCTCATTTGGGATAGAGTTGATTCACGTCATTAGACAGAGATAGTCCATTATATCACTGGCAGCTCACTTAACTCTTCTATATATCTGTTCTCCCACATGCAAAACACAAAAATGGACTAGATCCATATGAGATGCTAAACCTAAATTTTAGAGACACCAGCTATCAGTAGAATCAACTCCCCTGTCAGCAGTGCTCTTATGTTCTTCAAATATCTGCAGAGTGGGAGCCTAAAAAGAGGATTTGCAAAAGCCTTACTTAGCCAGCAGCAAGTGCTAAAAGCACAGCCCCTTTTCCTAAGACAGATATACACATGGGTAGTTCATCTCCTTTTGCTTCTCTTGCAACAGTAGTTAAAGTATGCCTGAGGTCCAAAGCCAAATCCCTCTTCTCCCTGCATAGGCTTGAGCCCTATGGAATACCCTAAAGGAACAACCTGAAGTTGATGGGTTTTAACCAATAAGCCCCATTTACCAGCTTCTTACAAATCTGTTCCTATAAATGTAGCCAGTTCTGAAAACG
Source organism: Pachycephala philippinensis (assembly GCA_013397055.1). Taxonomy (NCBI): domain Eukaryota; kingdom Metazoa; phylum Chordata; class Aves; order Passeriformes; genus Pachycephala; species Pachycephala philippinensis. Next base: position 894,259 of record VWZT01016098.1, read on the forward strand.
GTCAATAGCAAATTCCCTACTGCCTCGGGACACCTAAAACATATTTGGACTGTAAAGCGTTTAGCAGCATTTCAGGGAGCAGACAGAGAGATGAAAGATCCAACTGTGGTCTCACAGGCTTAAAGCTGCAGCAGGCATGCTGGAAAGGCTTGGACTTTGCCTTACAAAACATGGTAAATAGCATTTGACAATTCACTGCATGGGACTTCAAAACTAGCATACACAGAGCGAGTAGGAACAGTTTTTCCTTAGATGGTCATTGTAAGCATAGGTGGTACCCTGAGAGATTTACACCACTGAAGGCAGAAAAGGTAGAATTGTAAAAAGAACACAGAAGGTAGTGTTATTTTTCCTTTAGGGCATGTTAAAACAGTGGTTTTTGCAAACACTGAGAGAGGAATCTGACTTTCTGAGTACCTTTTTGTCACTTGGTCACTTATAACCAGCAATAAATCTTCTGCTGATTATTTCGTTGAGGATTCATGTCATACAAAGGAATTCAGCTGACTGCCGCTGTCAATTCATCCCTGTAACAGAGTAAAACTTGTTTAGTCAGTAAACAGATATGTCCTGAAGGGTGGAAGGACAGATCTATTGGAAGAATTTTGAGAAGGTACTGTTTCTACACATTTGCTTTTGAAGTCACAATCACACTTGTTTTTCTATGTAAAAAGGGCTGTTATGCTTATTTAAGAATTTCTTTGTTGCCTTTGTTTAGATAGCACCCTGAACAATGTCACTTAATCACATAAGCTAAGGATCAGTTTTTACAAAGCTTATAGATAAGAAAAACTGAAGAAAAGAGAAACACCTTGCCTATAGCCAAGAGGAAACCAAGAGCTTAGATCATCACATCACCTGGTACCCAACTCCAAGCTCACTGAAATCACCCCCAAAATTAATATTGACAGTAACAGAACTTAGCACAAGCTCCTTATTAATCACTGGAGACACACTCCTCATGTTTGGTCTGTTGTCCAAACCTATTTTAAATCTCTTAAAACACCCCAGAATGTTTCTGTTGTGCCACATAAAAATTAGCCAATGAATAGGGTGTAAGTGAAGAAATCATGTTTATTTTAGGTAATTTACAGATTTGAACTCTTGTTTTGCTAGGCTATGTAACTTCATGATCCAGCTAGTACTGACATATAATTCTAGTAGCAACCAAACTCGTCACACTTACTTCTTTTATCTCCTAGCAAAGTACACTGCTCAAAGAGACTGTGATTTTTTTTTTTTTT
>VWZT01016098.1:897534-1029481 GCA_013397055.1 Pachycephala philippinensis
CGGCGGCGCTGCCCTCCGCTCCCGCCTCGCCGCCCCCGCCCTTCCCGGGCTCGCCGCCGCGCTAGGCCCGCCGGTCGGCCCCGCGCAGTGCCCTCCGCGGGCCCGGCACTAGGCGGGCCGGAGGATGAGCGAGCAGCCGGCGGGGAAGATGTCGGCGGCTCCCCTGGCGGCCGAGGCGCTGGAGCCGGCGGCGGGGATGCTCGAGGGCCGCCAGAGGAAGCTGGAGTCCATGATCCGCGACCCGCGCTCCCCGGTCAACGTGGAGAGCCTGCTGGTGAGGGGCGGCCGCGCCCGGGGGAAGCGCTGGGCGGGGGAACAAAGGGAGCGCTGCCCTCGCCTCAGGCGGGCGGGAGGGAACGGGAAGGAAGGAAAGGGCTCCCGCGTCCTGAAAGTGCTTTCCTTGGGGAGGACGAAGGATCCTCTCTCTCCACGCCCCCGGCCGGGCCACCGGTAGCGGGGAGGTGGCGGGAGTGGCCCTCGCCCCCAGGGCTGTGTTGAGCGAGGGGACGGGCACGGCGCTGTGCGAGGAGAGCGAGCGCTGCTGAATTAGGTACATCTTATGTGGGGAAAGTGAGAAACGTCCCTGGCAAGATCCGATCCGGCGAGAGGAAAGCGCCTTGTTTTCCCTCCCAGCATCGTTCACGCCGTTCGCTTTCGCGCCTCGTAATCACAGCGTGTCCGTCCCCAAAGTACCTGCCTTTGTGTGCGCTGCAGGGCACCCATCACTCACCCCCTGTGGAACGTCCTCTGGTGAAGCTGAGGTTGCTGTGTGATGTGGAAATAATTCAGGAAAAGGGGACACGCCTAACGGAGAAATGTAACTGGGGGGTCGAGTAGGGTCACGTTTATTTTTCATTGGGGCAAATCGATTCTTCTGTCTCCTGTTTCAAATAGTATTTTTCCGTGTGAGTGTATGAAATACAATTTACTTCAGTGAGAAATCTATGCCCTCGGGAAGAAGTGTGAAAGGAGTTAGATTTCCCCATTTAAAACATCTGAACTCTAGAAAGGCAGCAAGAGACAGATTATTATCATTATTGTTATCACTGTTGTTATCATTATCGTTATTATCATTATTGGTATTATAATTGGTATTTAAATAGTATTTTAACTGAACTTTAAGATTCTTCAAATCTTATATTTCCAGTCTGCCCCAAGATTTCCAATGTGTCCCAGTTATGAGGAACAGAAAAAGGGGGAATAAATCACAGTCCTTCCAAGAGTTGCTCAAGGCACTTACACTGTGTCTTTTTTTGTGCTTTCAAATGACTCAGTTCTGTTTGGCCAAAAATACAGGAACTGACTGAACAGAATGTATGTCTGTGCTGTGTGGAGAATATAGGAATTTCCTATAACATCTGAAAAATGTTCTTCCCGAGGCTGTAGTGCTGTGTTACTCCTCTCATAGATGTTCAGAGGCATAATGACAGCCACAGTCAATGGAGGGGAGTGGGAAACCGTGCTACATATCTGACTGGATTCAGATAAGTTTTTGCCTAGGCCAAAGCAAAGAGAGCTGCCTCTGGGCTTCGCTCCCAGCATTTTCACTTTGGTATTTTGCTAGGAAAACTTTGACCTGTGGCCAAAAAAGAACAGTTAAAAATAGTACAGTCGTTCTGAAAAATGCATCAGGTTAATACTTAACCCCAGTAGACTTTTTCACACTCTGCTTTTTTACTCAACACCGTGATTCTTTTATTCTCTCACCTCCCATGCCTTGGACATAGATTGAATACACTAAAATATGTGTATATTTCTGAAGAGAAATCCTAGCTACAAAATTTAGACTGGGCTGCTTAGAACTTGGTTTTTATGTTTGTTTGTTTGTTTTATATGCTAGCAATGTAGACTGCTTCATGTAATACATTGAGAAAGCAAACCATGGGAGAGTGTTAGCTGGTTTGTAAATACATTTTTTTTACAGTAAAGGTCATCACTGTTCTCTGCACCCTGTCTGTAAGTATTGTTTAAAAAATTAGCAGCAAGTAAAATATAATGCTAATCAATCAAATTTACTCACTTGTGCATTCTACATACCTGTGTATTAAATAATGTACTATTTATTATTCTTATTTAGGAAATTTGCAACAGATTTCCTGTAAAAGCTTTTTGTTTTGGTCTCTGGTATTGTTGCTTTATGCAATTTGACATTGATTTTGCATTGGTGTGCTGCTAAGTAGTCTGAGTATGAAAACATCATATTCATATTGAAAAATTTACTTGTTTACTAAACAGCTCCCTTTCAGTGTAAATTATCAAAAGTGGAAATGTGTATTCAGTTAAAAGTAGAAATACAGCAATACAAACTAAGAGTCAGGGAAAGCATCTTAAAAAGACTAGCTGGAATGCCACTATTTCATCCTCCAAAAATAACATAACCAAAACTAAAAATGTGGAATGGAATTCAAAATGGAATTCATTTCCTTACAGTGTAAAAAGTCATAAACAGCTGCTATTCTGTATTTTGTGTGCATGCTTTATTTTTGGGAAGCTGTAAAAAGCGAAAAAGTAGCTGTTAATCTATAACGCATGGTGTAAATTTGAAAGATGTGAGAAGCTGAGGTAATAAGCTGTCTTTCTCTAGATAGCAATTCCACTGTCATCAAGAGATGTTTTATTCAGTGGCTCTAAATGAAGAGACTTTCTTTGCGTACCTTCCTGACCACAGGATGGCTGACCACATCCGTTTCTTCAGCAGGAGAATCTATGAAGCCAAATACATTGATTGATTGATTATGCTGCTCCCACCCCCTTCGGGGCTCAAGAGGGACTGTTAGATTTTCTAATGTGATTTTTGCTGTCTTGTGTGCCTTAACACTTGTTGTTAATGCCTGTGTTGAGCATAATTATTTGTGTTTGATTAAAGCATATCTTCTAAAAAGACATGATGCGTTCTCAATTCAGAGGCATTAAGAGATGGAGAACTCCGCATTTAGTTTGTTCTCACAGGCAGTTTTGAAGGCAAAATAAAAACACCCAAAAAAACAACCAACCAACTGAAATATCTGGCATGGTTATTAGCACCCTTTTTCTGCTAAATAAAAAAAAATCATGGAGGACTTTCTACTCATTAGCATAGGTCAGATGCACAGCCAGCACTTGGTGGGGTTCTTCTGGTTTTGGTCTGATAAAGAGATGAAAAGAGGAATGCTGGAACTGTGTACTTGGTGCTGTGATAGGTGTCAGCAAAGACATCCACAAAGGGAAGTGGTTATTACAACCTCTTTGAGGTGTTGGCTGAGTGCTCGTTCCCTCACTGGATCTTGTTGAAAACGTGTTGTTAGGTTGCCTATGCTAAGATGAATAATTTTGTTATTGTCACAGCTTTCTATGGCACAGTCTTACTCTTTCTGGACATGTAGCAGTGCATTAGTGGTTATGAAAACCTGTTTTCTGTATTATATTTAGATCATGAGGATTACTTTGTAAAGCTACCGTATTCTTATTATTTGCTTTTCTGCCAGTTGTGTCATCCACTAATTTAATGAAGTGATATTTTTATGTGTACTGCATGTACACATGGATGATAGCACTTAATGGTATTTGACCTTGAGTGATCCATAAGAAACCCTTCTATAAATACATTCCTACCGAATAGTTCCGAGTTGACAGCTAAATTTAAGGAGAGCTTAATGGTGCTCAAATACATTTGGGCATTTATGATTTTGCATATAAGCTCTAACTACAGTATAAACTGAGTTATTTTTGATAGTATTTAATACACATTATTTAGGGGTGCGTTGGCAAGTGTTATCTGCTCTAGAACTAGAGCAGATAGGTCACTGTAGGCTGTGTAAAACTAATCCAGACCTCCGCTTCCTTGCCATGTGTAATTGTATCACTTCAGCACATGCTGAACTCAACTTTTGAGTTGTATGGTGGTGACGAACAGCTCTGGTAAATCTCACCGTCCTCCTCCCTGCAGTGCTGTGCCTCAGCTGGAGCTGCTTGAGTGCACTTGTCCAGAGAATGGTGCTGGTGTCTGCCCTTGGATTCACTCGTTCAGTGCAAGCCTCAGGATTTTAGTGTTAAGATTGAAGTTTGACATTACACTGGAGGTGTAAAACGTTGAGTCTATTCTGCCTGCTCTGCTATGGTTGTGTCAGCCTTTGAAAGGAGCTCTTAAAACTGTTAATTAGGCAGTGCAGCAGTGAAATTGTGAGCACAGTGCTGGGCTATGCTGGAATCCAAGCATGGTGGACTGAGAAATGGACAGATGATTAGCAGGAGTGTGTCTCAGAATACACATGCCTTAGAACCTGAAAAACCCAAACCCGCAAACCAAAACTGAACTAATTTGCCATTTATTTCTTTGTTAAATAAAGCTGACAGGTAAACTGTGTATTTACATTAGTTTGAACATGAATAATGCTCATGTACATGGATCTTGCTATCAAGACCTTGGAATTTTACTCTTAATGAAAAGTGGGTTGCAGATAGGCTGTGACTCTCATGATTTCAATAAGTGCATCTGTCCATAACGATCTCATCAATTGAGTAGATGCCAACCTTATACCAAGAGTGTTAATTGAGCAGATCACTAGGCTGAACTCTGTTAATTCAGGGTCTTCAGATCATCATGGCTGATACAATGTATCCCTTTGCAGGATTTTAGTCTTAGGAACTTCCTAAGTATTTTATATTTAATATGAAAGTTGTTTCACTTTCCTGAATTTATTGCCACACATAATTTTGAATCAGCAAGAACAATCTGTTGTGTTAATTTGAGCCAGCAAGTACAGGGAAGAGATGCAAATGTAGCAGTTAGCAGGATCTGATCTAAAATTCATTGCCCACTAAGGAAGGCCAGATGATTCCCTGTTCTTGAAGAAATAATCTTTTCTTGTTTTTTATATTTCCTGTGCTGTTACTTCAGTCTTAGTTTCTAACTCTTTCTATAAATGTTCTATTTTTGATCTGTAATTTTAGAGCATCTACTGCAGAGTTGAAAAAGATGATCTTTAAGGAAACAAAATTGTCTTTTGTTCATTGTTCCCCTTTGATGGATTTATATATAGAAGTATAGTTAGCTGGAAAAAGATAGTTCTATTTTTCTGACAGTTTTACCTGTTTTTATATTTCGTCTTATTCCACACTAGGGTTACAGTGTTTCACTTCTGGTTTAAGAAAGCAAAAAGAGCATTTTGCTCAGCTTCAGTCCTTTTACTGCCACACGAGATGCATGCAGATTTTGTGTGTGTGTGTACTCACAATAGGAATGTTCACTCCCAGTATTTCATCTATGTTGTTCAGATTGCAGAGTGTGTCATTAGTATCCTTTAATTGTTCAATCTTTGTAACAGCTTAAGAGAAACAAAAATACACCTACACTATCAAATTAGCAGAGTTTTCTTCTGCTTTATATGTGCAGGAATAAAAATTCAGGAACTGTTCATTTTTCCGAATATTACTAGTCTCAATTTTGCTTGAAATTCGTGCAAATGCTCATCAGCACCTGTATTTTCAATTCGAAGTAATGGCAGAGCAGTGTCAAAGCATTTGGCTCTTTGTAGTAATGCAATCCATAACAAAAGCTACCTAATTTAAAAAGAAAGCAGAGTGCTTCCTCAGTAGCCACTCTCCACAGCTATCAGTTGATGATTTCTTGCCAGTGTTTGATCTACAAAATATGACTGGAATTGTATCAGAGGAGCTGACTTTGGATTTTAAAGATGAAAGTGATTGAAATTCAGTGATAGAATTTTACATAATGAAAGATATAAAAAAAATTAAATCTGTGTATTTTTATAACCCATAACCATGGGGAGTTTTGAGGGGAAGAATGCTATATTGTGTCCAAGGTTTCTTCTAAACTGTTACACTGAACAGCAGCGAATGTTTCTGGTAGCAAATTTATTTAAAATACTTTCTTCTTGGTACATCCCATTGGTTAAGAACAAGAATACTATGTTTATATTGGCAGACTTGGTTAGTAATAAACTTATTTTAATGAGCTGTTCGCAATGTAAACACAAGGTTGAATGCAGTGCTCAGTTCCCAAGCGATACCTACCTTGTGTGAAGCTCCTGCTGCTACAGCAGTGCAATGTCCGAACAGCCCCGCAGTGCCAGGAGAGCACCCGTGTGCCCGGCCATGTGCCAGCTGCCTTAGTGCATCCTTCATTGGCAGCATCATGTTCATTACCTGCTAACAGAGTTTAAAACTCTGTGCTTAAACCAGTGATTGGGCCCCTAATGTGCAGAGGGGTTGGAATATTTGGAAGAATATGATTCTGTACAGTTTGTCCAGATTTCACTAGGTTGGATAGTCTCAGTCTGTAACAGGTACTTTGTATGGTATGGACTTAGCTTTTTCTCTGTGTTCATCTGCTACAGTTACAGCTCTTGAGAGAGGGGACTTTTTTTGTCTGTGAAATATCATGGAGTTTAGTTGTTGGATGGATACAGATTTCTTCATTGTCGTATGAAACATGCCTCCTGTGCAGTCTCTGCTTCATTTGTTATAGGGCACGGAAGGTGATAGACGTGAGAAGAAAAACAATCTGGGTGCCACATGCAGTGGGTTTTTGGTTATGCTTGTCTTCCATTAATTTTATTTCATGGAGAGTGGCTTACCTAAGTCAAATCTTTTGCAAAAAGTAACCAATCACTTTGTGTTTTCTGTGTGCCCAGATGGAGATGAATGAGTTATGATGTTAGTGTGCAGCATTGTTACTTTAATTCCATAATCATTTTATCATTCATTTTTGTTAGGATAGTGTCGTTCAGGTGGTACCAGCAGAGAATAGAAAGAATGGTGTGCAGGAGGGTCTGAACCCTAATCTGCTATCACTTTATGGCTTCAGAAAAATCTTTCTTCATTTCCAACTATATGAAATGGAGATGATGAAGTTTTATTTTTAACACTTACTGGAGCACAATTTAATATTTAGAATGGACTTATGTGATTAAAAAAGATGATCACAAGTAAACTATGCCCAAGTGTTTAATTCTGAACCTTGAGGATTCGGATAACCAAGGGATTGCTTTATTACCTTTTGACTATTCTAAATCATGGGTACTGATTTTATTAGTCTGTGTTTAAAGTACAGAATTACAGGATCTTACATAAAGCAAGATAAAGTTTGACTCATCCAGACACAAGAATTTTCTTGTACTTTTCTTCAGGAGGAAATGAAGAGGAGGTCACATACAGGCATGAAAGTAGGTTTGAACAACTATAAAAGAAGAAAAGCTAGGCTTTAGCAAATACTCTTACTTTTTTTTAATCTCAAAACACATAATGTTGACTGTTACTCTTACCAAATAAATAAATAAATAACTAGAAGAAAAAATGCTGGAATTCCACACTTTCTTCCAAATGCTATTTAAAGTTTAACTAAAATCTTGATTACTGTTTAAAGGCTGTAACACATCATTGTTCTTTGTCCATGTCACTGCTGTTATAGCTAACCGTTCAAAGTCTGTACCTTAATTGTTGACTAAATATCAAACACTGCTCTCTCAACAGCATAGATTTTCCCTAGTGTGGAATATATAGAGAGAAGGATTTTTGGGTGTTCTTTGGAAATTACTTTTTGTTGAATGAGCTGTGAATTTGGAAATCTGCTTGTGTTTTTTGCTACTGTACAACTTGATTGACCTTTATTTTTCTTTTGTTTGAAATGAAAAGTGCTGCATTGATAAATTCGCGGTAGTGTGCATGTACATACTTTCAAAGAGATTGTGCTCTAAAAACAATAATAGCACAGGTTTTGATTGAGTGGTATACGAACGTTTGGCTTGCCTATGCTATGAAAATGTTCTATTTTATACAGAAAATTATTTTAAACTGGTTTTCCTTGTTGTTTCTGAAACTGGTTTGTTCTAGTATCTGTTTTCAGTTTAGTGCTGATTGTTAAGTGTGAGATTAGGGAGACAAGCCTTGTCGTTTGTTGCATGTTTAGGACATAGATTTTTGTTTGTAGATGACTTTTAGCACCATCTGCTGTATACAGAAGGCTATATTATGATAGGCTTCCAGAATGTGCAGCTAAAGCCATTGGAAACAAGCTGCAGTAAATACATAGAAGATCTTAGGGGGTTACTTAATATTGGTTCCACCCCTTCTTACACAGTTTTATAACTATGCTTGACTTCTGAATTATGGGGTTTTCTGTGGAATTTTAAATTTCTGTGATAGAATAACCATGAAGTCTCTCAATTTAGGAATAGAATCATTCATTCTAATAGTTCAGGAAAATGGAGAAGAGCAGGAAATAATACCATGTTGGAAACTGTTGGTTTAGTGAGTAAAGAAAACTTTTCTAATGACAGGGTATGCATGCATGATCTGTTTCCTTTAGTGAACATCTTGGGACTTCCTCCTCCAACAGTAAAAGTTAGCCCACTTAGGCATTAAGCCATCGTTTTTATTTCTTGGCCTGTTCAATTTAATGACCTCTTCAGGGTGTAAAAACCTGGATTATAAAATACCACCCCCCGTTTTTTTTATGTTCTTTATATCAAAAGTGACTGAGAACAACTACTTGAATTACTCATCTGGCAAGGAGGTACTGACAGTTTATTATTGTATTGCAGCTGCTGCTATTAATTTAAACATTATTCTATGTTAAATTTGTTTCTCTGTGAGCACAAAATAGTAATTCTGTTAAACTTAAGACTTGCATCCATGCTGGTATTACAAGCTCCTGAACTGAGCTATAGATCTGATAGGGAAAGCTAAAAATAGCTGCATTTTCAAAAAAAAAAATCCTATTACTAAATTCTTAAGTTTTGTAAAGCCATTGTTTTTTAATCACTTTCAAGTTCATTTTCCAGTATTAGTTTAGCTATATGGAATGTGCTTCTTTTTTATTGTATTTTTAAGTTATTTTCCTTATTTCCCATTCATCATCTTCCCAGAACTGAAGGATTTTTCTTGACTCTGCAAATGTGGCAGTATTGCCAGTGAGGGTGGGAAGCGGCAGAACTCTATTGTCAGAATTCTGCAGGTAAAACCTGAATGTAACAGCAAATGAAGCAGCACAAATACTGTTTTGTATGCATGTAGTGTTCTGTGTCAGGAATATTTTAAGCTTGAAATAGAAGATAAATAACAAATACACTAATACAAGCTAAATCTCCTGAAAAAATACTAAGTTGGCAATCCATTTTAATCATAGACATCCAGCTAGTTCTGTGTTTTAGAAATTATTTCTGTTAGTATTAGGAAGAAAACCTCTAAATATGGATGCTATGATGAAGACTGGTTCATGTGCGTAGAAGCCTGAAACAGTAGCACCATGAGGTGTGAATCACTTCATCTATTTTAATGGTTGGCTGCCTCTGAAGAAAGGCAATTTAAGTGTCAAAATAAACCATTTCAGTGTTCTCATTTTTTTAGAAGAAATACCAGTATTTGTTCCCACATGTGCCTTGCAGTGTTTCTTAAGTGCCAGAAGTCCCCAATGTCCCCTCTCTGCCTGGGAAAACATATTTGGCAAATTTTGACAGATATAAAATGGAAAATGTAACTTTAAAAATTTTGTAATGTATGACATTGTTTGTTGTAAAAAAGCTCCTTGATTTATTTTGTATGACTCTACTGCAGGACTCCACTGAATCAGAAAATCAGAGACATCATTGAGCCCAACTGCAGAGTTTATTTTATGTTTTCTACATAGAATGGACTGTTTTCCTTATGCCGTATTGCTGAAAGTATGTTTGGTATACGTTGGGTAAAAGTACATATGGTAATATGGTATTCATGTTTTGAAATCACACTGTCTAAATTTATGAGGGAAGATGTGCAATGTGTCTTACAGACAGATGGGAATTAATAAAATTGCAGTATACTTGCAATCCAAATACTTTTTTATTAAATCAAAACCAAGTAAATGTACACTGAAGTTATTTCTATTTATCAATGTGTTTCCTCAAATGGATGCTGAATGTCACGGGGGAGAGGAATGGCTGTTTTGCCTTTTTGGAGTACACAGGAAGCATGACTGAAGAAAAGTCTTAGATATATTTTATTCCAAGGCAGAACTTTTTAGTTCTATTTTGATTTCAAGCTTAATTTTTAGAACATAAGTATTAGAAGAGGCCGTGTACTTGGACTCCTTTCTTGGCACACGGGAATTGTTCTTGGGTTTATACACTGACTAAATTTCTGAGTTGTGAAATTTGTATTGGTTTCACTGCCATCATGCCTTGATTTTTTTTCTCATGTGTGAAATCTTTGCACTGTTGGGTTAGTTGTCCTCTAAAATGGAAGTGGGGGAGCAACAAATGTGCTTGAAGCTGTGATCTCATAAGGTCACTGATGCTGAAAGCACATACGGATCAGGAGAGAAACATAACATGGTTTTTCTTCTTTGTGTTTGATTGCATGTAAAAAAGTAATGAAAAAGTCATTATTGTGGTAAAACACCATGTAGTCTATAAGTTTGTATCTAATAACAGTAACTCAGACTGTGTCAGGGTTCTGCTCTGTAGCTGGTGTGGTATTGCCCTGTCCCTAGTGGGAAGTTCCTGGCCCAAGGTTGTCCGAAAGCATCGCTGTGGTTACAGCAGGGGGACTGGAGGCCTCACACAGAGGTTCAGGTGCTGCTGTTGTTTCACAAAAGGATTCAGAGAATACTCTTTCAACTCAGAATATTCTGTGAATCCTTCTGTGAATCTCTGCTTGAAGTCAAAAGCAGCAGAATAATCAGCAAGTTAGGCTTAAAATGAACCTTGCTAGTGCTCAGGGCGAATGATGGTTTCCAAGGCCACATCTATAGAAGCAAGTGAAACAACAGCAGCACCAATTATCTCATGTTATTCCTGAGCTATTTCTGAAAATGCTGGTCTTTGAGTAAATTAATGTATCCCTATTCAATAATCAATTTTTTTTGTATGTCTGAACTCCCTTTGATGGTGAGCTGTATGTAGCTAGTTGTATGCACATTTTCCAGGTAGGGTAATCAGGAATGATAAGAAACTCAAATCAGTTAGGGACAAAATTTTGTCCCTAACAAAATTTTTCTCTCCCTGAAACAGCAGAGTCATACTCTTACCTACTATGTTCGGTAAAGCTGTTAAACTGTTTTTTGTTGATACAAGGACTTTGTATCCCCAGATTTAAATTCTGCTTTAGTAGAGAGCTAGTAGTGATCTCTGCTTGGTGTTGGATGGTGCCACACTGTTGTGGCTGTCGTGTTTCTGGTTAGGTCATGGCTGTGTGCTCTCCACCTGTGTATATTCATATAGGATGTGTGCAGAAATACTCTTACAAGAGCCCTTGGTAAATTTTTTTCTTCCCCACAACCTTTAGCCAAGTGCACACACTTCTTCTGACCTTAATGTCTTGATGCACAAGTTTTTCTTCAAATGTAAAAAATGTGATTCCTTGAGGGAACAGCTGATGCAGATGGCTCTTGTGGGGATTAATCTGCTCAGGTTTTAGGCAAATATTTTCTTGCCTTTCCATATAAGAATCACCTGTTGCCAAAGCTGAAGGAAAATTTAGGAAACATCAAGTTACTGTCTGTGGGAAAACCGTTTTCCACTTACAAAACCATGAGGAATTTGAAATCTGTTTTCTGTTTTGCTTTGTTCTCTCAAGTAATTTAGGATATTCACCTAGCCCTGCATTTCTTGCCATATTTTTATTTAACAGTTTTGGGGTTTTTTAATTCTTTGTATTCCAAAGATATATTTGCTCAAAAAAAGGAAAGTGATCACGGTGGAATAAACACAAGCTAAATAAACTGAAAAAAGTTCTTCTATTTTAAAATTTCTTTTTTGCTACCATAATCTCAGCTGATATTTTTATTGTCAGTTTGTAAACAAATTCTGATAGAATTTTAACTTAGCTGTCTCAATGAAGGCAGTCCTGCATATCTTCTGTTAAATGACAAGGTGAAAAGGCAGGATTTAATTGCCTGCATATATGAAGATAATACCACTACCTTGCAGAGCTATTATCAATTGGAAAGAATATTTTTTATTTGGTTCAAGTTTTACAGTACCCAGGAGCCTTTTCTTGTAATACCTTTACCTTGAAAAGGCTGTGAAATAGTCCTACTGTTCTGAAGATACAAGGTACTTCATCATCAGATGGAGACCAGACTTCCTGAGGATGTGGGTTCCCTTGTGAAGATCTCTATCAGCCATAGACAAAGATGCTAGAATGTCCATGGGGGATGAGGGAAGCCTAAAAATGTTGTAGGATGTTGTACCTGTTTCCAAATTACTTCTAGAAGCAGAAAGAGATGAGATTTTGCAGACACAAACTTAGTAAATAGGCAAGTACCATGCTTGGGTCAGACAACTCTGGTCTGCAATGTGGATGTAAATGCAGCAGTAATTAAGACAAGCTTAAATATTCTCAGGTAGTCTATAGTGCTCTGAAGGAAGACACAACAGAGAGGGTGGCCCTTTTATTTTGGAAAAGCTGGGCACAGTAGAGGACAGATGTGTTTTCAGATATATGTGCAATAATTATTATTAATGGCAGCTACTCAACTTTTCTGCCTTAGGACTAGCACATTTAGAAGAGGAATGGACATGGTCTATTCTTCTGATGGTCTTGATAATTGGAATAAGGTTTTCTGGATTATTCTTTAATAGTCTAGATTTTGATTTTTTTGAAAAAGGTGTGTATATTTTTGTATTTGTTTAAGGGCTTCAGTCATTAAGGATAGTACCAATCAAATTTTTTATGTATTTGACAATAATACATCTGTCTTGGAAGAATTTGTAAGTGAACCAATAAAACTGTAGAGTGTTGGATGAAGATACCAAACAGCTTTTAATATTACAACACTAAATGTTCAGAAATCTGAAGAACTGAGGAGTTTTTCAGTATGAGGAACTGAGCCTCAGTGATCTCAGAAACCTTTTAACCCTGTCTTTCTCCCTTAGTAGTTGTATCAATCCATTTAAAAACAAATGGCTGACAGAAATAGTTTCACTATCAGTTAAAGCAGTAGCTCCACCTACTTCCCTGAGGCACCACCTTGGTGGTGACATAATGTTTGTGCTGGTGTGTTGTGAATTGCCTTGGGTACCTAACCTCAATTAAAACTAGCCTGAATCATTTTCTCAGTTAATCTTGGCAGATTTGCAGAACAATCACCAACCATATTAAGTTTTACAAGGACAAGTGCTGGATTCTGTACCTGGGATGGGGCAATCCCAGTTGTGTGTATGGACTAGGGAATGAGAGACTGGAAAGCAGCACTGAAGAAAGGGACCTGGGGATCCTGGTCACTGGCAAGTTGAACCTGAGCCAGCAGTGCCCTGGCAGCCAGGAGGGCCAACCCTGTCCTGGGGGCGTCAGGCCAAGCATCACCAGCTGGGCAAGGGAGGGGATTGTCCTGCTCTGCTCTGCACTGGGGCGGCCTCACCTCGAGGGCTGGGGGCAGTTTTGGGTGCCACAATATAAGAAGGATATTAAACTATTAAGTGTGTCCAAAGGAAGGCCACGAGGATGGTGAACAGTGTTGAGGGGAAGCCGTGTGAGGAGCTGCTGAGGTCGCTTGGTCTGTTCAGCCTGGAGAACAGAAGACTGAGGGGAGAGCTCACTGCAGTTACAGCTTCGTCATGAGGGGAAGAGGAAGGACAGACACTGATCTTTTCACTCTCACGGCCGGTGAAAGGACTTTAGGAAACAGCATGAAGCTGAGTCAGGGGAGGTTTAGGGTGGATATCAGGGGAGAAGTTTTTCATCCAGAGGCTGGTTGGGCGCTGGAACGGGCTCCCCAGGGAAGTGGTCACAGCACCAGCCTGACAGAGCTCAAGACGCATTTGAACAGTGCTCTCAGGCACAGGGTGGGTTTCTTGGGGTGCCCCGTGCAGGGCCTGAAGTTGGACTCAATGATCCTTGTGGGTCACTTCCAACTCATCATATTCTATGAGCCTATGAACTATCACAATAACACAAAAAACTCCAAATAACCCACAATCCTGACCCTGTCCAAAGCAAACTAAAAACCCCAAAGCATATCTCCTTTCTTCAAAGAGCTAGGTTCCAAGTGTATGGTGTGTTTATTGATTAAAACATGCAGGCTACTTTTTCTGAATGCAGGGCATCATCTGCATGTCCTACCACAGTGTTGGTGATGAAACTTTGAAGAGAGCATGGGGCCAAGAAAAAAAATTTGTGTTCTGCTCTGCAAATACTGTAGCTACTTTCAGATTGCAGAGAACTTCAGTTCAGCTAGAATATGCTAATATAAGCTTAGGAGAAAAGAGAAGTCGAATAAAAGAATGAAATAAATTTTGCTATCATATTCAGGGGTAATATCACACTGTTTTACTAGTCTGTGTACAGAGAAAATTGTAGAAACTGGAAAGGGTTTCTTTTCCAAAAAAACTAATAAAAAGTCAATTCCCATTAGTACTTGCCTGTGTTTTAATTTAGGTAACTTAAATGGTTTTTTTGTGTCTTAGTCTATTGCTTTAATCTGTTCTTTTAGGAAAAAGCAGGATTCTGTGAGTAAACATGCTTGTTTTAAAGGTAAATACTGGCTCATATTTTCTTCTGGAAGTAGTGGAATTCATCAACATAAGAAATGCCAAAATGACTAATTTCAGTTATTAGCTAAAAGTTGTTCTTAGTGCCATGTTATTATTGCTTCATCTCCAGTGTGTAGGTCATGTTACACCGGCATAAAGCAGACTGATACCACTGCAGCCTGCTTTGATACCTGACTGAATTAAATTATGTAAATAGTAATTTGACCTTACATTTATGCAGTGTTTTCTGATTACATACTCTTACATCAGGGCAACATCATCAACTACATCAGTCGTGTTAGCATTGTGACAAGTTTGTTTAAAGAGAAAAGGTTTACTTCTAGGTTTTTGGTGGAGAGATGGGTATATTTATAATAGATAAAATTGTTCTGAAGGTTCCACAGAAAATGTATGTTTAATTTTACAGTCAGTAAAAGAAATAAGTATTTTTAATGATAAATACCATTTACAAATTAAGAAAACAGCTGATTATCGATGTATCATTTTCAGTACTGATTGCAAAATCTTTCAGAATTACAGGATCGTTTGACTTTGGCTTTTAAAATCATGTAGTTCCAAGCTCCCTTCCAGGGGCAGGGATGTTGTCCACTAAACCAGGTTGATCAAAGCCCCATCCAAACTGACCTTGAACTTTTCCAGACCCAGGGCATCCACAACCTCTCTGGACAACAGTGTCTCAACACCCTCACTGGAAAGAATTTCTCCCTATGTCCATTATAAATCTACCATCTTTGAGTTTAAAAATGTTACCCCTTGTCCTGTCACTACAGGCCTTGCTAAACGTTCTCTTAGTTATTCCAATTAGCCCCCTTTAAGTATTAAAAGGTCACAGTAAGGTCTCCCTGAAGCCTCTTCTCCAGGCTGAACAAAACCAATTCTCTCAGTCTTTTCTCACAGGAGAAGTGCTCCATCCCTCTGATCATCTTGGTGCCCTTCCTCTGCACTCCCTCCAACAAGTCTGTGTCCTTCCTGTGCTGGGACCCCAGAGCTGATGCAGCTCTCAGGTGGGGTCTCACCAGAGCAGAGCAGAGGGGCAGAATCCCCTCCCTCTCCTGCTGCCCACGGAGCTTTGGATGCAGCCCAGGACACATTTGGCTTTCTGGGCTGCAAGGGCACATGGCTGGGTCATGTCCAGCCTCTCATCCACCAGCACCCCAAAGTTCTTCTGCTCTCAATTCCTTCATCCCCCAGCCTGTTTTGATAGTGGGAATTGCTCCGGCCGATGTCCATGTCTTGGCACTTGGCCTTGTTGAACTTTATAAGGTTCACATGAAGCAGCAGGCCAATAGTTTACTGCAGTAACTGGAATCGGTATTCTTGATTTTTTCCTGAAAATGTTAGAAAACTATGTCAAATACAATTTATGGAAACAATAGCCACTTGTGGTGTCACCACAGTCAGTTTTACATTCAATTTGTTTCCCGTTTGTAGCCTGATATTAAGCAATTCAGAACTCTGTTTTGGTAACAAAACAGATTGAGGGTGGTACAAAAAATATTTTTTCACCGTTAGAGTTCAGGAACCATGACAGGATGAATTTCTGTAGATACTGGATCTCCTGCTCAGACAAGCCAAAGGAAATTTTCTTTCAGAGTAGTGGGGGTCCCAGGGAATAGCATTAGCCAGTTGTTTTCATACACTATCCTTTTTTTGACAACACTAATGTCAAAGATCAAATACAACTAATCAAAAATCTGTATTGTTATACTTGTTCAGATGTTGTCAAAACGTGAATATATAATCTATTCACAAAATAAAAAAAAGATACAAATTTCTCTGTCATAGTGGGAAGCTTCTTCAGCTGTTTGAATTCTTTTCCCCTAGATAAACAGATTCAATAACCAGACATGGATTTTTAAAATCATTACTTAACAAATCATGAAAGTGTAATGGATCCTAGAGAGATGGATTCCTGAAAGTCTTTCGAAAGACTCTTCGGAGTAGGGGGAGTGTTTTTCAGAAATATCATTAGAGTGCAGTTTTGCAAGCTCTTACATGCATGTTTAGCTTAAAACATTTTAGTAAATACAATTAAGTGGGTAGGACTACTTATAGGCCCAGAATTAGACATAAGGTTGTTTCAGTCCACGGGGCCGTGGATTGGGTGGTTGTTGCCAGGACTGTGTAATTTTTCCTTGTCGTCTCTTTGATATGTAAGATACTTGTTGTACCCACTTCATTCTAATCTCTCTTCTCATCCTAGAGCAACATGGAGCCATTTCAGTTGAGGCTCACGAACGAAGTCTATTTCCTAATAAAAATATGCTCTGTTTAAGTGGATTCCTGACATCTAAGAGCTAATGTTTGAATGTGTGTTCTGTTAGCATGTAGTTCTGTGAGCTTAGTCATTACTGCTTTGAAGCCAAACAGTTTACTTTATGTGAAATTTAGTAATGCGTTCAGTTATTCAGTAATATATTCAACTTATTTCTGTGGAATTCTGCCTCTTCTTTCGCAGGTATTTCATTGTGTTTTTGGACTGAGTTTCGTATGCTTTATGGGGGAATAATTGGAGGAAGAGGAAAGGGCAGATGTCCTGGCTTCAGTGATGATTTTATTTTATTTTTCTCAGACTCCAGATGTTTTTTTTCTGCTACTAGAATGTCCAGGTGGAACTTGGAGTGTAACTGGAATATTTGCAACTGCACCACTGTGATGAAAAACACAGAATTAAAATTACTGATTTATCACATCTTTAAATATGAACAGATCGATAGAACCTTTTTATTATTTTCCTGAAAGACAGTGTCTGAAAAACATCGAATGTTTTCCATGGTGCTGTCAGCTTTTCTTTGAGACCATTGGTCAGAGTCTGCAATGTTTCTTGTTGCATGTATATATGTATATATATGTGTGTGTGTGTGTACTTGGAAGACAGTATTTTTTTACCTTACTGAAAGTGAGTTTTGGCCAGGGATTTGTTTCATGTGCCTTACTCGTGTAGTTACAAAAATGTGTTACTCTTCATTTCTGCTATGATTGTCTAAGTGTTTATTTTCTGAGTTTTCAACCTCTTTGACAAATATAAATATGTTACACTGAAAATAATAATAAGTATTTTTCAGTATTTTTAGTAAGGAAATACATATGCTGCCTGTCTTTTTTTTCCCCTGAGTGTTTCAGCACGTTTAATCAGGTGATATTGGGTGACAGATGTTTTCTCATCTTCATCTTATTTTGCCAAGCATTTAGTAAAATTTACTTTGATTTTATACACACTTCGCTCATTTTGGTACAAGCTGCACTACCTTTACTGGGCTAGTCTTTGAAAAGCAGTTTTGACCCAAACCCTCAAAAAATAACCAGCTATCATCTTTTTCTCTCCTTTTTCTCCAAATGCAGACAGGTCATCTTAAAAAGAATAAATACATTTCAGAATTTTGGGATAAATTGTAGTATTTCCTAACCACTAATTTTGTAAGTGATTGTGGTAACTGCTCTTTACTGTTTGTAGGAAAAACTTTCTGCAACGAACTTCAAATGTTGTTGAAAGAACACACTTCAATGTTATGAAATGCATTTGAAAAATGAGTTTGATAGAAGTGAAGAAAACTGCAGTCTGTCTCAGACCTGTGGCACTGGCTGCCCCCAGAGCTGCAAGCTCTCTCTGTGTTTAGAGTTTGGGGAATTACATTCGCTTTTCCCTAAGTTGTTATGCCGGCTTCCTCAGCTGTGGTATTTGGAGACAAATCCTGTAGGAAAATGTAGCATCTGACTAGGAAAGGCAGCTTGTGCTGGAAAAGATAGTGAGCTTTTCTGTGGTCCTTAATTCTGTCGAATTTCATGGCCTAATTTTGGACCAGTCTCTCAAAATCTTAGGCTTCCAAACAGAGATGATAAAACTCACCTCTGTTTTGCAAAGCTTCTTTGCTCAAGAGGAACATAATTATACACCACAGTCTTCAGGTGAGAGATTTCCCTGGTATGGTGACACTGTAAGGGCCAGTTGATGAACTCTGTGTTCCTCAAGGAATGCTGAGATTGATTTGCAAGGTCTAAATCTACTCCAGGAGCCAAAGGCAAATGTTTTGAGACAGCTGGTCTGGCTGTGGAGTAACACTGCAGTGTTTGGTACAGCAGGACTAGGCTCCAGAAATCTTCATGTCCATAAAATTGTATGGCAGCACTCCAGCAAGATTTAAGATAAGTGAATAAGTAAGGCTTCTCTGCAGTATGGGATAGGAAGTTGAGGAGGAAAAGCGTTGTTCAGATTTTTGCAGGGTGTTTTGGGTTTTTTTTTTTAAGGGTAGGGAGGAAAGAGATTTTCAAGTTGACAGTACGGATACATGAAACTCGGGATAAACATTCTTTCAAACTACTTGATATAAATCCAAACAACACTTTTATGAGCGAGGTCAGGACCGTTGTCTTAAATAGAATGAGAAAGGAAAATTACTTGAAGAGGTGAAGTGATGTTACTGTTTCTCTGTAGAGGACTATAGTTGGTATTAATCTTTTCCCAAAATCCTTACTGATATATCTCTGTGTGTTTGCAGCTGAAGGGGACCCTTGTGCAGTATGTCAGCATGATTTTCTAAAAAACGATCTTCCACTTTTTCACTCTGTCTAAATTTACGGCTCTGTTTCCTAAGCAAAAGAAGGTACTATTTGCATGTGTGAAGAGTTTTTTATATAATTATATAAATATTCACTGTTTTGACAGTTTTACTTTTTTTTTGATGTTTGGCAGAAAGTGAAAAATGAACTTACTGGATTACTCTAAAATATGTAGGGAGTGTTTTGTTCTTGAGACATCTATCTGTCCATTTGGATGTGAACCATAACTTAGTGAAATAGAAAACATTTTCTGTGGATAAACTAATTGCTATTGATAGTATGCTTAGCCTATTTTTCTTACAGGATTATGGAAGTATTTTCTATTCCTAAAGTAGACTGATTAGTATGCCAAGAAACAGTCAGTTCTAAAGATTCGATTCAGCTTCTTTTCCAGTGAAGTTGTATTGGTAGAACAAAAGAAACAAGTTCTTTACAGTTTTTTGTTGTTTTGTTGGTGTTTTTCCCCCCTCTGTTTTTCAGGTTTGAATGAAATGACATTTTCTCAGGTGTAATTCCCTATGCATGGGACTGATCTGCCTTGGTTGCTATATTCTTTCTGCTGCCTTTTCACTGATTATTTTGCTTCTCTGACCCTGCAGTGAGCAGCTTTAAGGAGCTAAATGGCCAAAAATGAAAACAGCAGAAGACCTGTCCAGTTTAGCTCCCTAAACTGGCTTGCTCAGGGTGAGAAAGACATCACTGCTGAGGCAAAGGAGGGGTGGGGATTTTTTGTTTAGGGGTAGGGAGACTGGTTTAGACTGTCCTGGAACTTCATCCTCAGACCTTGAATAGATCGCTTCTGTATGCAAACATATGCTGCTTGACTGGTTAATCTGCAGCTCTGAAAATTACTGTGGGTTGCTGTAATTTATTTACTCATTGTTAGGTGCTTGCAACACACACAGCTTTGGAAGCAAATGTTAGTGTTAACCTGCTTTCGAAGTTTGTTTTGAGAAGAGTTGGGTGGAGTAAGTTCTTGAGACGTCCATCCTGACTGCTGTGGATATCACCAATAGCATAGGCTTGAGCTTCCAATTTCTCTGTGGTTTTTATTCAACTGCTTCTTAATAGGGTCAACAGTGTAATGGCTGTCTTTTGCAGTATGGGGCAAATGAAAAGAAACAAGCTTCAAAAGGTTCTTTTACACTTGTTCTTGATACAGCATGTGTATTAGAATGGCATATAATGGTAATTATTTTATATAAAAATTATCAGTATTGGTCACTCTTAATGAAAAATACAAGCTGTTCAGTAATTCCATCTCAGAACCCCTCCCAAAGAGCTGTTTTTGATCGCTTTTCTTCAGTGAGTTGAAACAGAGCAATTACCAACATGTTCTACAATTTGAACATTTCAACACTTGTTCTTTGTGGAAGTCCTTCAGGCTTTGTTAGCAAATGTAGCAAAAGATGTAGCAAATAACTACTTCATCATGTATTCCAAGGGTCATTCACTACAACTAGGCTTTTTCTCATTTTACCTTTAAGACAATCCTGTTTAAATGATTTTAATTGACTATAATATGTTTAGGCACGAGTTTCAGACATTAACTTTATTTTTTAAAACTGTTGTTATAAAGTACTTTTATGTATTCTGTATAGTTAATGTTTGCAATACCTGTGACAATTTGTTTTGTGTAAGCCAGATATTTTGAGATGTTGAGACATGGAGGCAGGCAATGTAGGAGGCATAGAGTGCATAGAGTTTATTTATAAATCTAGTAGGTGCATTATTGTTAATGTCATGGAAGGAATGTATTAATGCTCTCATTTACATAACCTTTTTAATGAAGGGCTTAATTGTCTGAAAGTTGTTACCTTGTTAAAGAGATGAAATGACATCACAGAGCTAAAACTAAAAGATTGGACAGATTTCTGTGTTAAACTATAAACTGCATTCCAAGAAATTACATAAAAGAAATACTATGAATGTAAAGCTCCAACTTCATTTGGCCACCCAGGCACTCTGTTGATGAAACCCCAGTGGTTTATGCAGTGGTGTGTGCTTCCTTAGGAGGTGGTGCCAGGGTAGATCCTCTTCTGCTCCCCAGTCAAGTTTTTGAAGTGCTGTTAAATTATATTTCTATCAAGCATTTGATAATTTACTGACAGCATTTTTCAGTTACATTGGGTACTTCTGTCAAATTCCACTGTGCAGTTGTGCTCACTCAAAAATTCTCTTTGAAGCATATGGAAGTTGAATGTTTATAACAGAGCTACAAATTAACTGAAATTGTGTGGTCAATGTAATACTTTCACAGAAAATGCTGAGATATTATCATTTCATACAACAGACCTACAGAACTTCTTTCTAAATGGTTATTGATAGTGGTTATTTGGAATTTCTCTGCTTTTGTGAAGTTGTTGGCGTGCCATTGTTTAGCTGTGAAGTAGAACTGGAGTATTGTTTTTTGCCATTGAGTAGACTGAAAACCAACAAACCTTCAAAAAGCAATGCAAAGAAGTCACTAAGTTCAAGGAAAAACTCCTGGTGTCCTCCCAAGGTGTCCTGCCATAGTTGCATCTAGAGGAAAAATGAATGGCTGAACTGTTGTAATCTAAAGGATTCTGAAAAGTATTATTTAAAAACTTGACTTTGCTGGAAAAAAGTCCATAATATTGAAAAGTTTGTGGTGTTTTCAATTTGAAGGTTTGAAAAGGTTTTTCATTGTGCGATCTGATAAGAAAAGCAGCAAGCATTGTTGCAGATCTCTTCACAGGTAATGAAGAAAAATATATTAATTGTACGAAAAAATGACATGGCAACCTGGACTGTGTAGATAAGATGAGTTTAAAGAGCTGCAAATGTGCTGGTTGAATTGCAGCTCTGAAGAAGAGATATGACTGTGGTCAAACATCTCATATTGAGAGCAGTTATTGACAAATTATGGAAATAATGCAAGATCAGTTTTGAGACAATGAAATTCCCTCTGGGAATCCAGCTGATATAGAGCTATAGCAAGGAAAGAAACCCAAAGAAGAAAAAATCAGGATATGAGAGTAACACGGGAGCATGGCTTTGTTAAAAATACTTCAGACTTTGTATTACTAGCTCAGCTAAAGCACCACTTTTTAAAAAGCCTTAAAATTAAAATAAGACAGTTCTGCTGACGTCAGTAGAAATAAAATGGATCTTGACTGAAGTGCTGTATTGCAGCACAAAGTAGTAAGGAGCTTTTAGCTTTCCTCCTTATTTCTGTAGCATGAAGAATTGGTGCAGCTTGGTTTGCAAGTGGAAGTTGTGAAATCACTTACCTCGTTTTCCTGCCTGCTGCGCAGAATGGCTTACCTCTGCATTTACGGGGACAGTACTTCATGTTCCTCTGAGCTGCCCAAAAAATCACAGCATAAATTTCCATTGATCTTGGTTCCTCTGTCATGCTTTAAAATGTGCATTCAGTCCATTTCTGTCCGGGGAAGGACCTAGATCTTTTAGTGGAACATGACGTGTCGGCAGGAAGGTTGTGCAGCTGGAAGGCAGCTGTGTCATAGGGCTTTTGGAGGGGTTGATGAAGGTCTCTGAATGCTTCCTCCTTTTGGACTTGGTGAGAAAGTGTAAAAGGAGGGAGTTGGTTTACTAAGATCATGACTGGTTGGAAGCACGTGCGTAATTACAGCGTGCCATGGTTATGCAGTCAGTCAGAAAGTGAGTTTTCATAGAGTGTCATGATTTACATTGTCACAGCTACACTGAGTGTTGCTTTGGTTTTTTCTATTGCGAATGTGAGTTTAGCAAAGTATGGTAGCACACTTGGAGTTTTGAGTTTGACATATGTGCTGTTTGGATAAATTGCAAGTCTTAATATTGGTAAAAATTAGTGCTTTTCACAGAAACATTCACGTGGTAGCTCATGCAGATGGTTACGTAGCACCTTAAATTTGAGGCTGATCAGGAAATTAAATAACTTCCCATCTAATCATGTACTTACTGGAGGATAGTATTTGAGCAGCTGTTCCTAGGGGTGAGCAGGTGCCCTGTTCTGCTTTCGTTCATCTACTTCCTGTGGTGAGTGGAAGATTTTCAAAATGAAGCAAAGTATGATGATAATTTCTTAAACATTTTAGGAGATGAAAATGTCATACTGTAAACTTTGCACATACAATCTTAATTGAGCTAACTGTGGGGGTTGAAATCAATATATAGCAAAGCATGGTTGCAAGTGGCTTCAGAACTTGGGAGACTTTTGGAAATGTCAGCTCAGAATGATTTCTACTTACTTATTGCTGATTTTCCCATAGTAGGCTTTTTCCTAGCACTTTTTTTAAATACAGAAAATCTAAAATTGTGCTAGTAAGAGGTCTCATATTTAAAGTATTTCTGCTTGACAAAGGGAGTGGGTTAATATTTTAGCATTCTTGTAAATTGAATATTACAACTGGAAATGTGAAATTGATGTGCAAAACAGTACGTCCTGGCAAACAACCCTGATTTCTGGTAAGCTACATTTTGGTAAAGAAGGTTAATGTTTGTACAGCTAGAATAGAATTCCATGTCCGAGATAAGGATAAGGCTGTTGCTCTGAGGGCAGCATTGGCTTTCATATGTAGCTGAAGGACAGTCTCCTGGTTTTGAGAATGTCTGCGGTGTTGTCTTGGGAATGTGGGGTTTTTTTCTTCCCCTTTATAATTTTGAGACAAAGAGAGGTTGCCATGATGTAGCAGGGAAGAGCCAGCAAATGCTGGTGGGGAAGCAACTCTGAAGGCTTCTTGGCATAGGGGGGGAATTCTGGTTCTTATTCCTGAATGTGTAAAGGGATGTAAAGCCCCTGCTCCCGACCGTAGCTGTAGTGTGGAGGACAGGACCAGAGTGGCTGTGTCCTGCCCTGGCCACCATTACTGCTCTGCTCTCAGCAATGCACCATGGGCTGCACGGCCCTGGCTGCGCGGGACAGGGTGCCAAGTAAAGGGATGGTAAGGCAGCATTTTTGTTAAACTGATTCCATTTCCCAACAAAGCATGTTAGTTGCTTAGCTGAGTGTTGTGTTTGCAGAATGGATGAGATACGAGCTGTGACACTGGTATAGAGTGAAAATTCATAAGCGGGAGGAGCAAGGAGTTGCATCACTAATCTGGTGTGGTTGTGCACCAGAAGTCTCCGCCTAGAAATGTGTCTTCGTTTCAAGTTACAATGGGAAGTGTGAGTAACAGTTGTTGAGATCATCCACCTTTTGATTTGCAGTGCAGGGTTAAGGGTGAGCTGGACTCTGGGCATGGTCTTCACTGCTGGTATTGCTCAGAAACAGCCATAGCTATAAAATACAGCTCTATAGTCTGCATGGGGCTCAGCCACTGCCTTGGGTATCTGCACAGGGAAGACTTCATTGGCTTGTTGTAGAATACCTTTCTCTGGGAACTCAGGGCACTTGTGATTCTGAAATCAGGGCTGTCCTCTTGGCAGAAGACTGTACTCTTAGAGTTGGGTTTTTTTTCTTTCACCTGTGCCCATTTTTTGTTGTTGTTGTTGTTTGACCTGTACCCTTCTCAGCCTGTGCTGTCTACTTGAAAGACTCCCCATTTGTCTGTGCTGTTACATCGGAGGTGCTGGCATCCCCCACTCTTGCTTTGTAAGGCTACTGGATTGCTTTTCATGGAATCATTAAGGCTGGAAAAGACCCTTAAGATCATGAAGTCCAACCACTAACCTAACATTAAAAAAACAATAAAATTCCATTTTCAGATCATTTTCCCCCGCATTATTCTCATGGATGTAATGTGGGGAATTGTGGAAACAATTTACAAATCGTGAATTGTATTCTGTGTTGATGTACATGTACTGGTGAATGACCTGAAAGTCATCTATCTTGCTGGCTCAACAAGCAACTTCAAGGCACATGTTTTTTTCACTTGTTGATATTGGGAAGGACTCAGATAAGAGGTCGTCAAATCTAATTCAATTTATGATGCTTTGTGGACTATTGTTTTTGCATATGCATGTAAGAGTACCTGCATGGTCCTTTTACCAAAGAAATTTATGAACAAAGATTGTAAACATCTAGAGCTAGTTCTAGAATTTTAACGCCAGTTCTAGAATTCTAGCACTGGTTAGTGTTAGTAGCATTTTAGAATTTTACAGGAAAGATAATTTTTGAAGTAAGTGGCTTCAGTTTCTCCAACATTATCAATCAATGGTGTAGCTAAGGAGTTAAGTTCCCATTTAATTAACTTGTTTTCTTTTTAGAAGAATTTAATACCTAATTTATCATACAGTTTAGTAGTCATGGAAATTAAAGTCAATGCAGAAATATTGTTTTATAACTGGAATTAAGCCATTCAGATTGAAAAAGCCATAATAATTTTAACTGCTCCTTTCTTCCTTTTGCCCAAGTCTAAGTGATAATATTTAGAATTCCTTTCAAAATCTGTTTGGAATGATCTTTGGCATTTCCCTCTGTAATCCTTTTCTATCCTTTCATCTTTTTAACTGTTGACCGCCTTTCTTGTCTGCATTACGTCTGCTAAAACTCTGGCCTGTTTTTTCTGGTGATTTTACTACTAACTTGGATTTTCAGTACCATGATTTACTGTAGAAACCTGTTTGTGGATTTTCATTCTTCCAGATCCTTTCCATGAGCAAATGTGATCTTGTTTTCATGCCAAACTTTCATCAATATTTCATGATTAATGTTTCAGTTCTTAAATACCTTCAAATTTGATGACCGCAGTATTTCCTAGCCTGTCTAACACTTCTTTGCTGATGCTTTGTAGAAGTTTTATGTTGCTGCTATTAGGCAAATACAATCATACGTACTTTTCAAACAGGTTTCCATGACCGGTTTGCTATTCAGATGTAATGAAGTCACGTGGGATCAGACAGAATAGTAGGGATTAGCTGCACATTAATGAATTTTCAGAAGTAGTTGTTGTTGTGGTAACTGTAATTCAGTGTTTCTGGAAAGTACACATAAACATGGGTGATTTGAGCACATAATGAAGTTAGGTATATGCTTTCAAAGAACTTAAATTATATTTTCAGATAAATGAGTCAGCATAAAAGATTACTGCTTCTAGGAGTTCTATTTTGGTACGTAACTTTAGTATTTCCACTGAGAGTGATGGCATTCTGAGTGAAGAGATGGATTAAATATAGAATTGCATAGTGTGTAGTATAGGGTGATACCAAAATTTAGAAACAAGTATTAGAAGGTAAGCTGCATGGTGGGTCGTTGCACCTCTAAGTGATGAAAATTGCAACGGGGATCTTCTTATCTCTCACCTGTGTACCTTCATCTTCCTGATTTGTGTACAGGAAGTTTGGAACCAGGAACTCTCTTGAAGAGTAAAATACAGTGAAGGTGCATATCGGCTTCAAAATGTGGTAGGTTTGGATGAGATTTTTTTTCTTGAGAGCCTGGAAACTTGTATGTTTGTCTGAAAATGACATTACTCATGGATAAAAGGACAAGTGTGCATATGTAGAGCAAAACCTTTGATTTTACTTCATCCATAATGAACAGAAGAGTGAGTTTATAATAGCTCAGAAATATCATCTTTACTGTGAAAAGAAGTATATTTGCTGTAATTTCAGAATTTCAAAGTAGTGCTTGTGTTAGTAGAGATAAGTCTTTTTTTGAATTGGATTTGAAAATAATAATTTTCTAGGTTGGTGAAATTGTGCAAATAACACTAAATTCAGATACTGAGAATTGAAATGTCTGGGAAAAAAAAAGACACTAGAGTTCTCTTAAAGAGAAATCTTTATATATAAAGTATGGCTATAACTTGAAATTATTTTCACTCTTAGCAGTAAAAGTCCAAGGAACTTCATTATGATTTTGAGTCTCTTCTAAAAGGACTACAGTTTCCTTTCCCAATTTGATCTGATTCCTTTTCAGAAACGCAAACAAAAAGATCTTGTATACATAAGCACACCCAATTGTTTGATTTGCACCTACAGCTGGAGCATTGGGAAGAGGAATGTTCTGGGAACTCATTATGCAAATGCCAGACCAAGTGTCCCACTTTATTTCAGAGTTACCATCTAGACTATTACCACAACAAATGGCCTTTTTTAACCAGAATGAGGTTTAACCAGCTGTAAAATTGATAATCAGTCATGGTATTTCAGAAACTGCAGTGTGAGTGGTTTTTACATTGTCTGTGCAGTAATGAAAATCGAGTTCCTAGAACATTCAATGTACCTGAAAGTAATTTTTAGACTACCCAAGAGAAATTTTATAGACTGCATTCTGTTTCTTTTGTTTTCACTGAGCAAGAGGTGAAGTTGCATCCAGGAAAGAGTACATAAAGTAATATTGCACAGCTACCCATTCCATGCTGGATTATCGTGTCAAAGAGGAAGTGAAATAAGGTTGGGCAGTCAACCTTTGTTCTATTTTATCCTCTAAGTTTTGAATTTTTTTTCCTTCTAATATGTCTGTATGTGTATGCAGTTGTACTTCCACTCCCAAGATGTAAAAGTTATCATAAAATAGATGCAGTATGACTTTAAAACATCACTAAATGGTAAATAGTTTTCTTATCATATATTGCAAAGATTAGAAAAATGGTTTTATTGCACAGGGCTGATGCTAGGTCCTTTCAAGTGTTTTCTGCAAGCTCATAGCCTGCTTTGTAGCAGTAGCACTTGACTTGGCTGTCGTGGAGCTGGCATTTGAATCCAGCCTCTGTTTTCTCACATTTCACAGAATTATTTAGATTGGAAGAGACCTCCAAGATCATCAGAGTCCAACCTTTGACCAATCAACGCCTCATCAACAAATTACTCCTCCAGCCCCAAATTTCAAGGCTCCTCTTTCAGATTGGGAGGATGACAGGCAAGATACAATGTACTGCTGATTTCAGCATTATTATTAGGTTTATCTTAGTCTCTGTTGTTGAAGCTCTTCTCTTTTTCCATGTATACTTTTGAGTTTGGCACTTGATGTTCTCTTTTGTCCAGAGCATGTAATACTGAGGCTGAAAGAAACTTGTCTTATTTCCATGTAATGATCTGTAGGGATTAAAGCATCTTGTGTGAGCATGAAAAGACAGTTTTCCAAAGTAATAATATGAAAGTGGATCACTAGATTGAATTAGGAGTTTTTCTAGCCTAACTAACTATGCTGTTCCCAGCAATAGTCAATAGCTCAGAAGTGCCTGGGACAGAGTGCAGAAGAAGGACTCTGCCTATTCAATTCCACTCTCCCAGCCTGGGGAGACGTGGCAGCTCAGGGAGTCTCTGAGGTAGATGTGGTGGTTTTCTGTCTCACAGCCCTTGACAGCTTTATCTCCCTTGAATCGAATAGCCTTCAGCCCAATGTAAACTCCTTGGCAGCAGAAACATCCCGTGGCAGTAAGTTCTATGATGTGAATAAACCCTTCCCTTCTGTTTTAAGCGTCTTGCATGCTGTCTTCATTTGGCTTCCATCTTTCCATTAATGGGGATCCAGCTAGCCAGGAAGTCTGAGTCACCACATACGTAGGAGACCGGGGTCCAGTTGAATGCCTGTGATACTGTCTGATGTTGTCTCTGCTTATTTCAATTTGTGCTTATCCGTCAGGCGTCTCTTATCTTAGATTTGACTGCAATACAAAACAAAACAGAGTCATGATCTTCCACAGTCATGCCCCGCTCCATGATCGATGACACTATGATAATACAATTCACGATGAAATATTGTTTCACAAAATATCCTGTCAGCTCTTCTAACAGCAATGTCTAGCCAAATAATTTGTGGTATTTCTGGAGATGTACATGGCACCCTGTCAGTAACTGAGCTCTGGTTAAAGCTATTTTCAGAATTGAATACAAATACCTATCACAGAATAACTTAGGATGCAAGGGACCTGTGGAGGTCTTCTGGCCCAAACTGCTGATGTACTCATAATCGGCTTCAATTAGATGATGTTTAAGAATTTAATTTGGAAAATACCTAAACGTGGAGATGCCACATTTGGGCCTCCTGTTCCAACCTGTTCATTTGACAGTGGTGGAGAAAATGTTTCCATATAGCCAATTTCAGTTTCCCAAATTGCAACCTGTGTCTGTTGCCTCTTGTCATACTCCTCTGCCACAGGGCTCACTGCCAACCTGTGACTAGCTTTTTGTTCACCAGGATCCTCGGATCCTTTTCTTCAAAACCGCTGTGTTGCCAGCAAGTGCCGGCTTCTCCTGGTGTGTGGTGGTATTCCATGCCACATGTGGGAGTGTGTGTGTGTCACTGAACTGCGGGAGGCTCCTCTCAGCCAATTTTCCCCAGCCCTTCCAGGTCCCTCTGAATAGCAGCTCTGCCCTCCAGTGTATCAGCTGCTGCCCTGGTTGTGTTGTCCATGAGGTTGCTGAAGGTACACTGTGTCCTAGCTTTTGGGTCATTAGTAAAAACAAACAGTATTGGTCCCAGTATCGGTCCCATTATTAGTCCCTGGGGAATGCCAGTGGTCACCAGCTGCCAAGTTGGACTTGATTCTGCTGATCACAATGATACTTTGAGCCGGATGGTCCAGCCAGGCTTCCACCCAACTGATTGTTTGCATACCCAACTGGCCCATACAATTACTGTAGGAATCTGTGTTGAATACCTTGCTGAAGTCTAGATAAACAACAGTGCTCACTCCTTGGGCACTGGAACAGTCATCTCGTTAAGAAGACAGGTTGATTATGTACAGTTTACTTCTGATCAATTTTTTCAGTTATCTTATTCTCCATTTATTTGATAATGGTATCCAGGGGCCTGAACTTAACTGGAATTTTGGCCTGTTTGTCTGCAGGTCCTCCTTGTTGAGCACGGGCAGAACACTTGCCCTTTTCCATTTAACAAGAGATTCCCCCAGATGTTGTGACCTTTCAGAGGAGGTAGAGAGCAGCCTGGTAATGGTTCTGACTGGCTCCTTCATGCCCCTCAGATGGATCCTGGGAGGATGCCTGGGGTGGAGCTCTGTCCTCCGTCCCAGGGGACAACAGCAAAAAAGGCATGAAGTGCCTTTCTTCTGTCCCCAGGTCTCCTGCTCCACCAAGCCAGTGTGCCGCCATTTACTTTCTTTTGCTGCTGATTTATTCATAGAAGCCTTTGTTCTTGTCCTTCATACCCTTTCAGTGCCAGGACGTGAACCTGTCATTGTGTGTGAAGGTGCACATGTATGTGTGTATATTCTGGTTTCCTAGGGGCAGAAATACTAAATGCTTCCCAGCTTAGGAGAAACAGATTTGATCACAGTCACTCTGTGTCATGCTCTAAGTCATGCTCTTTTATGCATGGCACAGGATGTCTTACACTATCCAAAGTGACATAATATGTTTATTTTATGATGGTCTTATATGACATTTGAATATGTCACAGACACTGATAAGGCGATGTTTTTCCTGACTGAGGCAAAACTGAGGTGCTGCGTACAAACACAAGTATTTATTGCTTATGTTTGTCTCTTCAAGCTGCAGTAGTTTGGAGTTTTTTCTTGGGTGTCTTAATATTATGTAATGTTTATTTTTAAATATAGTTCCTTCTGATATAACTTGCAATTAGCATTAAAAGCTTCTGCAACTGATTCATAAAGCAGAGGATATAACAACACCCACTGAGTGGAATTTATGGCTAGATAAACAGATCAGAAATCAAGAGCTGTTATTTTCCCCAATTTGTGGTCAACTGTGATAGAAATTTTAAGTTTTGTAATGAATTCACATGTTAGCAGCTTCTAAAACAAGGTTCTGCAGTTGCCTTGATGTCTATTAAACTTTACATTAACTGGATTTTAGTGACTAAAGAAATAAAAAGTTCTTCCATGACTAAACTAATTTATTGATGAAGTAGTTGAAAAAATCCTTCAGAAGAAATTTTCTGCTCTCTTCTGTGGCCCTTTGTGTCACCTCCTCTTCAGTGAAAGAAGCCCAAAGATCTTGATTAAGACTACCCACAGCTTCGGGTAGCAGTTGTTTGCAATGTGAAGGCCCTAACTAATCTTGTAGGAGAAATAGCTAATTAACACAGATTTGTGCACAGAACAAACTTCTTGCTTAGAGACTTGGAAAATGAGTAGTTACAGCAGCAGTTTGCAATAGGCATTCACTTCACCAGACTTGCTGAAATAGGTCTTGCAAAATCTGCAGATAGCAAGTTCCTGTCAACAGTTCTTTTCTACTGCTTTACTTCATACTTTTTTACAGTAAAGAAATTCTTTATTCAAGGACTGTCTTTATCTTCACAAGAACAGAAGTTTTTGGACTCGTTGATACAAAAACTGATATTAATGCTGCTGACCTGCCATATGCTCAGGTCAAAAGAAATTGTAGCATCACAGAATAACTCAGCTTTGAAGACCTCCAGAGGTCATCTAGGTTCAACCCCTGCTAAAAGTGGCTGCTTAATGTCGGTCCCGAGTGTGAATCCGGTCTCTTTTATACAGGACAGCCAGTTATGTGGCCGGACAGGGTTTGTTTTTCTCCCTATTTTGGAGGGGAGTTTTCAAACACTTTTAGTTTGGCTTGTCAGGAGAGACAAGCTGTATTCCTGTCCTAGAGGCCGAGGCTATTGACCTCTTAAATATCTTTTTGTTATTGAAGTTGATGAGAAAACTTCAGGTTTTGATATTACCTCATCATCATTCCTGTTCTGCTTTAAAATCTAGAATGTTCCATTAGGAGTCCTGACACAGGAATTGGAATTGAAATGTTATTTCTGTTATTTTATATATTTAAACATTTTCAGTATTTATGTATTTTAACATATTTACATGTAGATTTTTCCATAGTGCATCCAAATTCTGTGTTGCATTTTTAGATGTGATTTTGATTACCTCAGTTTTATTCATCACTTTAACTGGAAATCTGGACATATGGAATTATGGTGGAGTACAGCACTTGCATTTCAAGAAATATGTGGTGCAGCTGATTAGAATATGCTGCTGACATCAGATTTGAAGTTAGGCAGGAGATAATATGATTGGCAGGCCATTATTTATTTGGCTAGAAGTGTTTTAAAGAGTGATTTTAAACAATTGCTGGTATTTTTAGTACAGGGGAATTTCATTTGTTCTTAATCAGTGACTACAAAAAAAACAAGTCCTTTTATAGCTTCTAATTAATCATGCTTTTAGGGGAGGAGGGTGCTGGGTTTTTTCTTGATTTTGTTTTCAAGCCATGATGTTTGCAGCTCCAGTTACTGTATTAGAGATAGTTACAATTTTTATTATTTACCCTAATAAGCATCCTTTTTAGTTATTAGATTGTGTACTTGCATCTTATTTATCCATGACTGTTAAATAGATCAGTAAAAATACATAATATAATACAACTATTTGCATTACATGAAGGAATATATAGGAAATACGTTTATCTGAAAACAAGTTCACGGTGGAATTGAAGGGTGAGTGATTCTGATGGTATAACGTGCAATGGATAGTTGCTGACAGTAGCTTCACAGACTGAACTGTCTTGAGGTTACAAAAAAATAAATAGAACAATTTTCATGATGGAGAAGTGAGATACTTAGTTAATCTGGAACAAGGATGACCTTGTGGTCAAAACACGATTTTAAGAATAGGCTGTACATCTCTCTCCTTCCTGAAGCACAGATGAGCCCTCTGGCCTTTTATCTGTTCCTGATGTTACCTCTTAGGAAACCCTGTTTGGGAAAAGAGGAATGTATAAAAGGCTGCGTGTTGCATTTGGATTTTCTTGAAACAGTAGGTAATTCCATTTTTTCAGGGTGTCAGAGAGACAATTCCAGGCACGGGTTTATTTTTTGTGCATTTTTAGAAAGTCTTTTTGCAGTTCTAGTACTTACACTGTTCTGCTTGATTGCTTGGGCAAACTCCATCTGAGCTGGTGCATAAATGACTGCGGGAAAGTGGCAGTCAAAATTACCAGCCTGTTCTCACTCTCTTGTTAAGGAGCAAAGATTGCTAATAAAGGCCTTGGAGATTTCCAATGAATAGGAAATGATCTCTAGTGTCATTTTAACAGGTTTGCAGTTCTGAGCTTTGGTGCACATTAATGTTTTGAAAGCAGTGTGAATTCTAAAATCAAAAGTAGGTAAAGAACCTGGAAGTGTACAGTGACTTCAGATGAAAGCAGATTATGCTGAACTACTGAATTTTCCATGGCTACAGTGATAATCAGCAACACATGCAAGACCAGTTTTATTTTATTAAAGCTTAAAGAGAAAATAGCAACAACCCATTTGGAGGAAAAAAATGTTCATTTTTGTAATGGTAAGTTTTTGGGGTTTTTTTTGAAGTGAATGATGGTAAGCTGTCTCTTCAGAGCTTCTGGTTTACTCCTGTTTTCAGTCCTCTTTCTTTGGCATTATTTACTGCCTTTGTGTATTTCTTCCAGTAATTTCTGAAGAGATTTTAGGTAGGCTTGGAAGGAATTTTAGAGATCAGTGGTAAAGGATCCACGGCTGGATCTACTGTAATAAGTATTTCTCTAGCTTGTGAATCTCTTGTGAAGGTGATTTCTCAACTTCATTGAGGAGCTGTATTATGTCAGTTTATCACTACTGCTACTTAGAACTTCTTTTCCTAATCTCCCACCTAACCTTCATGCCTAATTCAGCTAATTTTTTATGCTGTTTTAGGGAATGTGAGGAATTGTCTATCATCAGCATTGCTCATAGCAGCTTTTCATGTTCTGAGAGAACTTGTCCCGTCTCCTTAGGCTAACCTATTTAAAGACTAAAGCCTCTGGTCCTGACAGCCTATTTTAGCACAAATTGCTTATCATATCCCTGCTCTTGTTAACTTCCCTACAGTTCTTTTCCAGCTTGTCTTTTGCAGTCCTCTGGACACAGTATTCTGTCTTAGGCTGTACCAATATCAGCGAGTGATTTCTGATCTTTATTTACAAAAGAATCGTAGTTCTCTGTGAAGTCTTATACAATGCACCTCCTGCTTATGCATCCTAGACTGGACTTCTAGTCTGCCGTAACCCCACATCATTTTCCATTATCTTCCTGCTTGGTCATTATTCCAGTTTTTATGTTCTGTGCATTTAACTTCTTTCAAAAGCATATGTTAGTGGGGATTTTCCCCCTCTTTTTGTACTTGTCTTTGAGTTTCATCTGATTGTATTTTTTTCAGGTTTTTTTTTCCTTCTTTTTGAGGTAACTTTGGATGCAGTAAAAAGCCTCTGCTCAAAACTCCAAGCTTGGTATCATTTGCTGAATTTATTTATTTTATTTTTACTTTGTAATAGATCTGTTTCTAATTCTGTTGCTTTATTGTGGCAATGAAAATACTCTTTTTGACAAACTTTTCCAAGTCCTGATGATTATCAAACTCCTAATAGTTACCTTTTGGATCTTTTCTCCATGATTTCCTATGCCATATTTTTTTACTTTGCCAATGAGGACGGCGAGTCTTGCATTTTATTCCTATGTTAAGATGCTTTGCTTTATTGATTACTCTCTATAATCTGC
This sequence comes from Pachycephala philippinensis, assembly GCA_013397055.1. Lineage (NCBI taxonomy): Eukaryota > Metazoa > Chordata > Aves > Passeriformes > Pachycephala > Pachycephala philippinensis. The sequence continues at coordinate 931,912 of VWZT01016098.1, forward strand.
CAGAAATCTTTTACATGGCACTGTTTTATCTTTGAGAAGAATACAAAAACCCTTAAACCCTGGATCTCACATGGTAATCTTCTAGGTGTTTACAAGGTGATTAATGTCTTGTTCTGACTCCCCATCCCCAAATATTCTGATCTGTAGTTTGGAAAACCCTATGCCTTTTAATAGGAGTGCTTTGGTTTGCCCTTTTCAGTCCTGCTAACCTCTCCTGTTCTCCTGAGTTTTCAACATAAATTGATTAAGACAGTCTCCTTAAATACTATGAGTGAATTTCAGTGGATCTTGCTGTCCTCAGCACATTTCTTCATGTATATAATGACTTCCTTTAGGATTTGTTTTCATTCTTATCCCAGAAACTATGGAAAACTTAAACCTTCTGTGCATTCTTTGTTTTTTGTAACTCTTAATGGATTTTTTTTTGATCATTCTTTATATAAAGTATCTTCTGTTATTTTCTCTTGTCTCTTGTAAACTACAACTCAATGTACCCCTTTGCCTTCCTGATCATTGTTTACACGCTTTTACTGTTCTATAGTGGTGTTCCTTAACATCCTTCTTGTTGCATCTTGAACAGTTTTGTGATTATACTTTTGCAAATATTTAGGGGGAAGCTATTTTTGGGCTGTTACCATCCTATTGTTATCATTACACTTTCACACTGTGCCTTTCAAATAGCAGGGGAAAATGTATAAAACCATTAAAATATGCATGTAGGATGCAGCACATAAGAGGACATGTCTTGAGAAGTATTGCTTGTATGATGAAGAAAAACTTGCCTGTATTCAATAGTAGACAACATTAAAACCATTTCAGTATTTGTTTACCTTCATGTACAGAAATCAGATTGTAAGTACAGCCTGTTGTTAAGTATTTACATACTCATTTGTGGACACTAGCTGCTTTTAGGTTTCTAAACTGTACATACTCAATACTGTAAAAAAAAAAAAATCTGTTAATTAATGTAAAACGGTTAAAGAACTAGAATAGCAAGACCTCCCAATAGTAAATGTTGGCTGCATTATCATGGCCCAGATTATTCCTTCACATACTAATTACTAATGCTTAGGTAAGAGAAAAGTGAATTGCAGCATATCCTAGAGATCACCGAGTAGGACAGGCTCGGGAAAAGGCTGTATTTGCCTTGCATATTACCTTTCAGTTGTTTTTTGTGCTGTATGCTGTTACTGAGCTGTTCACCTTGCATCCAAACGTAGCTGCTGTGGTATGGATAGAAGTAATCAGTCAGGAAAGACCAGAATTATTTGTCCCATTGGCATATGGAAGAACATAGTGGAGGTTTAATCCTGGTGAGGAGTCCTTAGATGCTCACTACCTGTGTTCGTAGATTTGGGAAGTTCTGCCTTTAAAAGCATTTAGGCTCAGTTAGAAAAGTGTAATGTGATGTTACAAGACTTTTCTATCTTTACTTTTTGCTGCAGCATGTTTTATTAAATTTTATTTGAGAATTTGGAAGAGGGAAGGACTATTGTTTTGGTTTTCTTGTAAGTAATGGTTTAGTGAAATTTTTGTAGGATTTCATGGGTGTAGGTTGGAAGGGAACCTTGAAGGATCATCTAGTCCAACCCCTTGTCCGTGGGCAGGGACCTCTTTCACTAGATCAGGCTTTTTATGTTTTCCAGTTATTGCAGGATTATGAAGTGTTTTCTGAAGTAACTGATACCTTTTCTGTTTAATCATCTTACTTTTTGGCCTTGGGTTTTGTTTTTTTTACATCATGAAACTGAGGAATAAATCAAAATAGCCAAAGCTGCTTTTGACAGCCAGTGGAGTTTATGTGTGCATATCAATGTTAGAGAGGTTCAAACAATTACTTTAACATCAGAAACTCTTACCAGCACAGCATGGTTTAATTTGGTGAGGGCTTCTGTGGGGTTCCCTGGAATTGATATTAAGCACATTATTGAGAAGCTACTAGTATTTTTCCATAATACTGACCTTTTTGTCAGAGAAGAACAGAAACATTTAGTTCCTGTATCTTGTGAACTTTTCTTGCCTGTTTTTCCTTTGGTTCATTCAGGTCGATAAACAGTGCAAACTACTTGCAGGGAAAGCCAAGCTCCATGTTGTCCACAGAGGGTGACTCTCTGCTCCTCATGTTAGTAGGAGGGTGTTGCAAAATTTATCGTTTGGTCTTTTCTCTTGGAAAACATTTTAGCGTGTTTGCTGTGAGTAAAAGGCTTTTGATGGGGGCAGATCTGTCTTTGCCAGTGATGCGTTTGTTTGGAAGCTGCTATTTTTGGCCTGTTAGCTTCTGAGTCTTTTGTAATAGCAGAAAGAGGAAGTGAACAGTGAAATCCCTTTAATAGCATATTTCCTGGTTGAAGTGACTTATCCGTGAGGCCTAGACAGAGGAGACGTCATTTCCTGGATTACTTCTCTTCAGTCTCAAATGTCTGTTTTACTACGTAATCTTTTGACCCAGCTTCTTAATTGTAGTGAATTTTTCTGTTAAGTGATATAAACTAGGATTTTCAATGAAAATGTTAAGCTTTAAGGAAACAACTTCTGACAAAATGCTAGTGTGCAAGACAAGTCTTTCATAAACTACATGTTGATATGAACTTCAAGTCTCTTACATTAAAATTTTGTTTAAAAGTTTAAAATCTTGTCTTTGAAAGATTATGATAATGAGGTTTGTTCACAGGGATAAAAAAAAATTTGACACACTTTCTGTTGCTTGTGATGATGATACTGATCAGCTCTCTGACACCAGCTGTATCTGGCTGTGTTCTAGAGTTAGGACACTTCCAAAGAGCTAAAATAGTCAGTTGTGCTGTTCTCAAATTTCCATTCATTAATAACTACTTGTGAAAATTGTTACCAGGAGTCCATGAAAAAGAGGCAGAAAGAGCTAATTAAAAACTAGCTGCAAATATGGTTCTCAGTTTGTATAGCCCACAAAAAAGCCATGGAATCAGAATGACACGGGGGAAAAAAAGTGACATCTGGAATTATAATATACAGTTCAGTTTAAATTGGAATTTATAGTTGATTTGGACCTTGTAATCCAACTCCCCTAAATTTTTTGTTGGGCTGATAACTTTGTTCTCTCCCCTGGTGTTTTGCATAAGATAGAAGTCAAGCACACTATATATGGGTTTCTTGGTCAACCACTAAAATAACTTCTCATGAAAAGTTTTAAGACATCAGGTGACCTCACCTCTCTTCCCCTCCAAAACAGGAAGAACAAAAATACCCCTTGCTGATTTTTGTTAGCACAGACTGCTTTTACATCTGCCTTAAAATGTCTACCCAGTTGTTTAGTGATGGTGAGAATATTTTCTCAGTAGCAGTGAAAGAAGAATGTTGGAGTTTGGTGCTGTGTGCAGACTGCCATCTAATTGTAATTGATACTTCATAGAACTAGGTAATTTCTAAAAGGTGGCCCAGCTGTTCCCATGGGGGCATTCATCATGGGCCTTCTCTACATGTTGCAGGGTGAGGATCCATATTTCTGCTGACACACTGTGCTGCAGAATGAGATACTCTTTTTTGAAGGTGGTGTTTGCCAAATAAAAAGTAGTATAGATTCTATTACGTTATTTTGCAGCAAGTCGTCTCAAATTAGTACTTTCTGTTGGCTTTGTCCAGATTATTGGGCAATACCTGTGCAATTCATGCAGTGACTAATCCATAAGTATATAACAACTTTGTTACTTTGGTTTGGTTTTATTGTATCTTCTGTAAGTGTCATATAAATTAACAATCGGTAGCAAGTCTTCTGTCCCTCTGAAAGATGAGTATGATGTCCTGGTGCATCACTCCTTTATCCTTAATGTCTTGTAGGAACTGTTTTGGTCAAGGCTGAAATAATCCCTATGTATACTGTTATTAAAGCAACTACTGTGCCTCCTTGACTGATTTCCCATTTGCTTATTTATGCTGTCCTATGCTACTTTCTGTTAGGGAGTTCTAAAACTTGATGTGTAAGACCTTCATAACAGTTCAGGTTACATAGAGTCAAGAGTAAAATTTCTCTGTGCAGCAGCTGAAATATTATTGGTGTTAAATCACAGAATGTTTGAGGTTGGCAAGGACCTCTTGATACCGTCTAGTCCAACACCCTGCTCATTGCAGGGTCAGCCAAAGTAGGTTGCCCAGGACCATGTCCCATCAGGTTTTGAGTATCTGCACTGGTGGAAATTCCATAACCTCTCTGGGCAATTTGTTCCAGTACTTGACCACTCTCACAGGAAAAAAAGTGTGGTGTTCAAATAGAAATTCGTGTGTTTTCCCTTGTGTCCATTATCTCTTGTCCTGTCAATGCACACTGCCTTTTCTTCAGTCCTTGCACCAGGTACTTACAGACATTGATGAGCTCCCTGGCCCTGAGTCTTCTCCTCTCAGGCTGCAGAGTCCCAGCTCTTTGAGCCTTTCCTCCTTTGAGAAATGCATTAGTACCTTAATTTTACTGGCCCTTTGCTGGACTCACGCCAGTAGGTCCCTGCCTTTGGTGGTTTGGGAGCCCAGGAGTGAACACTGCACTCCAGGTGTGACCTCATCAGTGCAGAGCAGAGAGGAACCTGTTGTTCACCAGGACCCTCAGGTGCTTCTTTGCAAAGCTGCTCTCCTGCTTGTCAGGCCACAGCCTATACCTGGTGCCTGGGGCTTTTCCTCTCCAGCAGCAGGACTTGGCTTTTCCCCTCGCTGAACTTTGTGAAAACTGTCCAGAGACGTCTCTGCCCAGTGCAGGGGTGCACTGCTGGTGACTGGCTCCCACTGGACTTTGTGCCACTGATCAGTCTTCTGGGCCGAGTCTTTCAGACAGCTTTTAATCATTTGTCTAACCAGTACTCCCATCAGCGTGTCTGTGACACTTCCCAAGACACTTTCATTTGTTAGGTGGTAAAAATAAATAAATAAAATACCTTCATTTTGAAAATGGTCTTAACCATTAATGTGTTTTGTGGTGAAAAGTGACATCTCCACAGATGAGGTGGTCTTACTTTCGTATGTGCTTATTTAAGACAAAGTGGCATTCAAAATATGTTTAATAATCTTAGGCCTTGCCTTTGAATCTCTCCAGATATGTTACTAAAATGAACATAATAATTTTAGTAATATTTGCAATAAATTGTACCTTCACAGATATATTAATAAAAAAATATAAGATCAGCAGGTTGTTAGCTATAGCCTCAGTTATTAAGGAGATTGAAAACCTGTCTACTTTTGTTGGCTGCCTATTAATAAACATGATGTGGTCTCTGACTTAAATCTCTGTGATGCCCTGTCAAGGCTCAAAAACCTGAAAAAGCAGTCTCAGGATTTTGTTCTTAGGGCAACGAATAAAGCTGCCAGTTCAGGCTGAACACTGGAGTTGCTGACAATGAATGGTGTCTCTGACTCCCCTTAGTATCTGAAACTAATTTTTAGTTTTATTTGTCCCTGTGTAACTGGAAAGGTCTCTGTGTTTGAAGAGTAATTTTCTAAAGTTTTTCCAGGCTGCAGAAAGGTGGAACTGAGTTAAGTCTTGTAACAGGCATCTAAAATACTATTTTTAGTTTAGTTTTGGTGATCTCATCCCTTGCCGTTTTAAGAGTCTCAATTGTTTTCTGCTGAGGCATTGATAATGGGTAGCAGAACGGCATGTAGAGTTCTGGCTTGTCTTCTGTTGAGTCACTTAGAAAAAGTATCCTAGTCCTGTGAGCCTGAATTACATGGTGAATTGTCTTCTTAAGTTTAGGTCACGTCTTGCTTCCAAGGAAAATGTGTGGTTGGTTTTTGAATGTCCAGAATGAGAAGGTAGAGAGACTGTGATCAAAGCAATAATATGGATATACAAACATGAAGTCTTTGCAGGAAAAGTATAACAGAAGTAGGAAAAATGGATTGACTGAACTCAGTATGTTAAATCAGTGTTTAATGAGTAAGATTACTTACTGATTAAGATTAAAACTACTACTCCAGTTTAAGTCCCAGTGCCAGTAATCAGTGGTAATATAGCTGTACTGTTTATAGAACTTGGAGCCAGTCAGTGTGTGTTGGCTCCTCTGCTGGTTTATAAACATACTTGAGAGCTTGTTTGATTTGCCTACTAGGAATGTAATGCATGCTTGAATAATATATAATCAGTCTCAGTGCAGTAATTTTAGGGAAGTTGTTAATTAAGATTTCAGAACTCAATTAACTTATTTTTATTTTTTTTTTCAGGATGGCTTGAATTCTTTGGTCCTTGATCTGGATTATCCAGCGCTGAGGAAGAATAAGAACATTGATAATTTTTTAAATAGATGTAAGTTGCAAGGGGCCCTTAAACAATGACGTTGTGATCTCAGTCGTAAGAAGTGGAGTGGTCAGAAATGCATTGCCCATGGTTATTGTACTAATTTTTATAACTCTGAGCTTCAGAAGGCTTCGGAGGACCATTTATTACAAGGAGAAATTTCATTTTAGGGAGTTGTTATGTTGTGAAAATATGTTGGGAAATACCAGCTGTAGATTTGTATTTTCCTAAATACAGTTGGAAAAATACTTTTATGTTATTTTCTTATCTTACGTATGTGTAGCTACATAACTTGGTAAGCATATCCTAGTTATTATTCTTCAGGAATTCATTACACTGAACATCAACATTGTTTATATAGTCATATTTAATCTAACAGAGAAGCCTTCTGTGGGCTTTTAAAACTAAATTGTTGTACCTTAGAATCGGTTGGTTCATTTTTGAACCTTTGCATAAATGTTTGTTATTCTCCCCAAACTAATTGTAGACAGGATCATGGAGTTTATTAAGCATACGATAAGCATACTACATCAGAGTAGCTGTATTTTGTGGTTTTGAAGTGTTTTCTATCCATGTGTATAAGCAGAATCTTTTTTTCTTGTAAAAATAGCAGATTATTTGTTTTAAAATGTAATTGGGAGTGAGTAGGCCTTCCTGGAATAACTATGCTTTGTAGTGAGCTTATTTTGAGATATATGTATTTTTTTTAAAACCTTTTCTATTGCATATGTTGAGGTTACTGCAGATGCAGTCTTATCAGCAACTCCTTTTTAAATTCTTTACTGGTAAGAGCTGTGTGTGTCTGCTCTCTGTTTCCCTGGGACTCCTTGGAATATCTGCTCACACTCCTCACTTAAATGGTGGCTGGTGTAGTAATTTGTGGTGAGTTCTTTGTTTGGCATTCAGTGCTTCTCCATGAGGTTTAGCAGAGCCCCTCAGATGGACATACAGCTTTTACAGTTGCCAGTAAAGTCTCATTTGGAGAAATCACTTAAAATATAGTAAATAAGAAACAGCATATTAGGCTGTAGAGGAATACCTTGGGATTATTTTCAGTTTGAGTTTAAGGAATTCAAGCAGATATTTGTGAAAAGAAAGGGTCCATAACAGCATTTCAAGTATCTTTGTTACTTGCAACTGAACATTGTATGTGTAAAGTGAGGGGACAGCCCTACAAAAATGACATAACATTTATCAGCAACTTCTATGATCTGGTCATATTTGCTTTTACATTACCGGTTTTGCAATAGAACAAAATTAGAAGCCTTTCTCTGATCAGTAGACCAGTGTCTTTTGACTATTAGAAATAGCAACTGTGGGAAAACAATTTAACTTCAGGAACAGGTTGGGGTTTTGTTTGTTATTTGATTGGTTGATTTTTGTTTGTTTGCTTGTTTTCTGCAGACCCGAAACATTCTTGCTGTCTGTCTTCCCGTTTTTGAAGGCCATTGCTCCTTCTCCTCCTTTATATTCTCTCTCACTGTTGTAGTAAATATTTTTAAGTATTTGATGTGACCTGGAGGCTACCAGCAATGTCAGAAACATGAAAATACACTTTTGTTCACTATTTTATTACTGCCTTTTTATTGTTAAATCAGCTGACAGTATACAGTTGAAATAGCTAGATACTAGTTAAAAAAATTTTGAGATGTGTTGCAAAAACATTCACAGTAGTTAGTAGAGAGTTCAAGGGTGCCCTTCATCCTTACCTGTTGAACTTTACAAAAAGCATGCAAGACCTGACCATTTTGGCCAGTATCTCGTGTGACAGTGCATCTCTCTTAAGAATCATGCATGTGACTTCTCTCCTGTTTCTGTACTGATAGGGAGAGAATGGAAAATAGTGCTGCATATCTTCTGTGATTTACACTTAGGGAAAAAATTAATTGTGAAATGAGAATTTTGAAAAACATTTGAGGCTGTTAATATTTTGATATTGCAAAAGAAAGAATAAGTCCTGCCACAGTGATCCATTTCAAAGTCCTTTCTGCCACAGGTGTTGGTATGGTTTGTTATGTACCACACAGGGGAACTGAGCAGAATTAATGCAAAGACTGGGGTGGTTCATTTTTTCTTTTTGTTAGAACTAGTCAGGCAAAAGAAAAGCACAGACCAGTTCCTGATTTTCATTTCACTTCACTGATACTTGCGCTAGCACAAAGTGAACCACTCAGGTACAGGAGAAAAACAGGGCAACAACTGGGTTCTTATTGGCATTGCCGTTTTATGCAGTTTAAAATTGCTGGACCCATAGCTCAGGTCTTCTTCAAAACTGTTCTGGGGGTAGCAAATATCAGTGGAAAGAGTGTGGCACGTGCTTGCTGGAGCCTCTTGCCACCTTGGGCTTGGAAGAAAAGTTGGGAACTGTATTGAGAATTTGTGGAACTGTAAGTTGTTGCTTTCTTAGGGTAAGGAGCGGGGAATTCTTGTCTCTTGTGATTTTTCTCAGCATCTGAAGAACTGTCGCAAATGCCCAGCTGACAGCTACTGTCAAAAGGTTCTGACAGACTCTGATGAGCAGCCTGTGCCGGGGGCCTGGAGCCTGCATCCCTCTACAAGGCTTCCTGAGGCAACCACGGAGAGGTGGCGGGGCCTCCTGTGAGTTACACCGTGCACAGTGAGGCAGCTGAGGCAGAGTCACTGCCATTGTTTTAATGCATATTACACAAGTCTTCAGAAAGTGTGGAGAACCCTAAATAATCATCACACTCTCAGTCAGTTTAATCGCTTAATTCTTCCACAATAACACTTTGAGAAAGGAATTTTTTTTTCCCACCACATTCCCAGGGGTATGCATACACCCTACTTCCAACCTACGTCAAGTCATTACTATTCAGGTTAATGTTTTATTAATAGCTTATTTTAATTTAAAAATTAAATAGTTTGCACTTCAGCTGAGGCATTAATTTATGTTCAGCTCAACTCATAGTTGCAAGCTGAAACTCATGTTTCAACTAATTTCACAAAGACAATATATTAATTGTCCATACTACAGGAGTTTGGTGTATTCTGTTTCTGTGACCACTTTGCAGAAGCGCCTCTTCACTTGTTTAACATGCAAGAAATTATTTAATTGCCTGCGCTCCCTTACTATTCTGATTTCTTACCACTTTCTCTCAGGTACTGAACCAAAGTGGAGCCTGTGCTTGTTATAAGAGGCACATTAAATATCTCGTATAATACAACTGTTCCTTTTCAGGGATTCCGATTTAAATTGCTGTGTTTTTTAGAGTATTCATGGAACAGGAAAGCGTAATGCAATATTTAATTCCCAAAACAATGAGAGGAATCTCATAGTCCTCTGAGAGCAAAAAGTAATTTGCTTATTTTAGAAAAGAAGGCTGAGTTTTTCAGCATGGGCTTGGTGTAACAAATCTTTCTTGGTCTTTTCCTCTTCTGTCATCTAGGCAAAGACAATAGGTTGAGTAAATTCTTCCAAGTCAACTTTTCTGCCATCTGAGATCTGCCAAGTGTTGAATCATGTCTTAGTGGCTTGTGCCTTTTTTGGTGGTCTCCCATTCAGATGCAACTTAGTCTTAAATAGTTAAGTAACAGGTTTAAGCAACAGTTGAAAACATTTAATCATTTTTAATCTTATCATCATGAATAGAAGGGCACGAAGAATGGATTTTGAGTAAGTCCAAACAGCAGCACAGAGAGTGGTGCCATCTTGACTCCCTAAATGGATCTGTGATTTTCTGTGCGTTATTCAGCATCACTGAAGGACTGGAAACTTGTGTTGGTAAAATGATTTGCTGATATTATGTAGGTTGGCAGACTTGTAGAGTGTAGTAACAATGGGCGTATTTATAGTAGAAGGGACTTCTAGTACAGATGTGGCACCTGTGCACCAGTTTTTCTAGACTCCCTGAAAAAACCTCCTGGAAAGTTCCTTTGGCCATTTTCCTCTCCAAGCAGACACTGCTTACTTGGAAGATTTATCTGTTAAGATTAATTTCTTGAAAAATTAACAGTTCTGGTTCCTTCCCTTGCATTTTGTTATGTCATTTGAAGTTGCTGAATCCTGCCCAGCCATACGGTTACCAACAGGAATGTGTTACCCGGTGTGGTGTGAGTGCCTCCCAGGGCTGCAGCTTTGTGTGCTTTGGGCTTCCTGTCAGCAGCACTGATGAAATCTCAGATGCCAAGAAGAGTCTTAGAAATTTAGTGCACTGTAGAACTTCCACTGAGTTAAGACCTAATTGCTCCTCTGGTTTTCTCTTGGCTTCTCTAAAGCAGCTCCCTGCCAGGTCTTTGCAGTCTCCTCAGCAGGTTGGGCTCCAGTTCCATTCTTAATGATATTGTTCTGGTAAGAGTAGGGATGGAAGAGGTATCAAATAACCAACTTTCCCAAGCAGAGCGTGGAAGCCACAGTGTGTAAGACAGAATGTCTTAGATGTATAAACAAGTAATATGTCAGTGTCATTAACCACATTGCCTTTTGGGTACTTAGCAGACACAAAGTAATTCAGTCCTGCCATCAGGCTTATTTTCATTGTGTTAGGGAGGTGTTCTGTGCAAGCCAGAGGGCTGCTGCTTTCTGTTTCCCTGTGTTCTGCTCTTCTCCATCTATGCAAGAGAACATATTTCTCATGTCCACCTTTCGTTTCTCTGAGGGAGGAAGTGTTACCCTATCTGGAGCTGTGCCTTCTAGTTCCTCCTGATTCTGCAAGGTCTCCATCAGCTTCTTCTTTTGCACGCACCTTTGACCAGACACCATGGATGCCTAATTACTTCAGTCTTTCTGTTGTGCTTTCTGTTTGGTTTTGTTCACATGAGGGACTGCAGCACTTCCTGGCTGTACTTCAGTTTAACTTCTGGCTGGACTTCTGCCTAGGGCAGCAACTTTTGACTTAATGTACTACATAGCAGCACTCACTGACTGACTGTGTCTGATCTGTGGGGTAAACTTGCACTCCCTTGCAATTTTATTCCTCATATGTACACTCTCCAGAACTGCTTGATACGCACTGGTTTTTTTTTAAAGAAACAATAAACTTTTTTCTTTACTTTAAAAGGCAGGAAAGTTTGGGTTTTTCTCTCCTCCCCATCCCCCTTTACTGTCCTAGACAGGTATTTTTTTCCTTTTTCACAAGCATTTGCAACCTTCAGCCACATTCTTGCTGCCAGCTGTCAGTGACTGATCCAAACACTCTGCCCTTTCAGAAAGTGAAACTTCATTTGTTTAAAGGTTATAGAGCCATTTTCAAATAGTAAATCAAAAGCTGTCTTTAAACACTCTTTGTATCTAGTAGCATTCCTGGTCCTTCCTGTGTTAAAGAAGAAAACTGAGTCACAGGTGATGGTAATCTCATGTTTTAGGACTTTCACTCAAGTGTCACAATATTTCTATAAGATTCCATTGCATCCTGGGGCTGGGGAGTCCATTAATGCCTTCCTTTAAACATAACATTTTTCTTCTGCTGGGTTTTGTGCTGTGCAAATTCATGAGACGTGCATACAGATACAAAAATTTGCAAACTCATCTATGTAAAATCTGAAAATGTAGACCACTACTAGAAGGCTGCTGTTGGAAAGGTCTCCTGCACCCTGAATTAGATCACATTATGTGATACATGAACTAAATTTTACAATCCACTATGTTGCAATTATGACGTGGCTTCAGGGTTAATCTAAGCTTGCCTTCTTGCACCCCAGTTTTTTTTTGTTTCAGATTAGTTCCATGCATTGATTATCTGTTCCATATCTGTAAGATTCTATGCCAACATAGACAATCCATCTGTGTAACTGATACCTTCACAACATTTGCATCTCTCTGTGGTATTATTATCAACTGAGATTATTAAATTTTAGTCAAAGGAGTTAGGGTGGCCTCATTGCTCTCTAAAGAGGGGGGAAATGGAGAGGGAGGTGCTGAGCTCTTCTTCCTGGGATGCAGTGACAGGACATATGGGAGTAGTCCAAAGTTGCACCAGTGGAAGTTCAGGCAAGACATCATGAAGCATTTCTTCACTGTGAGAGTGGTCAAACACTGGAACAGGCTTCCTTGAGAGACAGTCAATGCCCCGAGCCTGTCAGTGTTTAAGAGGCATTCGGACACCACCCTTAACAACGTTTAACTGGCAGTCGGGCAGTTGGAGCAATGGTCGCTGTGGGTCCCTTCCAGCTGAAAGGGCTCTAATCGGTTCTATTCTATTCTATTCTATTCTATTCTATTCTATTCTATTCTATTCTATTCTATTCTATTCTATTCTATTCTATTCTATTCTATTCTATTCTATCTTTTAGCAAAGCAAGTAGGATTTCTCCATTCTCAGCATGGTTGTTTCATATGGTTTTGGGTTTTTCATTGCTTATTTTCAGTATTTAATCCTTGAAGAGTTTCACTGGAGCTGCAGTAACTTTGTTTATAGTTTCTACCTTCTACAGAAGTATTCCTGTGAGTTTCTGCTCAGAAACTGAGCTGTGTGAAACTACACACGACTTTTTCAATGTGTTTAAATCCCTGCTGTCTCATTTCACATATCTGAAAACATTGAAACATCTCAGAAACACTTAAAATAAACTGTCATTCCCATGTCTCATGAGATGTAACACTGTATTCAAACATGTACCCGCACATTCTCTGTGACTTGCAGTTTGCTGATGTTCTTCCTCTACTGCTGCTTCCTGTGAATTTGTATTTATACTCCTTGTCTAGTGCCACGGCTTCCAATCTGCAGTTAACTTTCAAACACAGTATTCCCTATTCAATCTGCAAAATTAATTCATATTATTAACAAAAATAATAAACTTGGTGTGGGTAAAGCACCGTTGCTTTCCTATGCTTTTGGTGTAGGCTTTCATGGTTTGGTATAGAAACAACATCACAATTTTCTCAACTCCTTTTCCTGTTGACACACTGAATTACTTTGGTCTTATTAGTGCACTGAATGTAACAAATTTGTTTACTTTTGGAGGTTTTAATTGCCTCTGTCCTTACAACTTTACTAGCAGACTATTCCCTCATTGTTAACATTGATCTCTCCCCTTCCCTGTCACATCCAGTCTTTTCCTCAGAAGAAGAAACATACAGTTTCATTTTTGTTTTCCACAGGTTAGGAAGGATCTCTGGAGGCCAACTGGTCCAATTCTCTGCTCAAAGTCAAACCGATTTTGATGTTATATTAGATTATTCAAGTTCTTGTGCAGTTGAATTTTGAGAATTTCCAAAGACGGAGGTTTTGCAACTCCACTTGCTAGTCTGCACCTTTCCCCAGTTCTTACTATTCTTTTCCTAAAAAATAGGATTTCTTGTATCTCATCTTGTCTGTTGAGTCTTGTCCTTTCACTTTGTACCCCTTAGAAGTAAAGCCTCACTTCAACTTCTGTTGTGGCCAACCATTTATCCATCCTGAAGAATTCCAGTTCTCTCAGCTTCTCTTGAGCATCATGTGAAACATCTTGGTGGCCTTTCATGAAGCTACAGAATGTTTTGGTATTTTTTGTGCACTGAGGACCCCAGAGTTAGCCATAACATTTCACATATGGTTTCACAAACAACAAAAGAAGGAGGAAATGTACTTCCCTCAACCAACTGGCTATGCATTTACCAACACATACTTGCATAGTCAGTGTGAAGGCTGGTTCCTCATTCCTCTCTGCTTGGCTTGTTGTCCACCAGGGCTGTCAGGTCCTCTTTGTCATGGTGCCTTCTAGCTGGTGAGTTCGTGCTGTTCTGTTGTGTGGTGCTGTTGCATCTCAGCTACAGGACTCTCCACTTGCAATTGTTGAACTCTGAGCTTCCTCTCAGCTCATTACTCATCCTGTCTGGGTCATTTGTAGAAGCCACCCTGCCCTCCAGTATATCAGCTTTGAACTTAAAACCAGTAGCTGTGACTTCAGCGACTTTTTCACACACCTGGTAATTCCTCTGTGCAACCCATGTCAACCTGGTTTGGCTACAAAGATACTTTGAGACGCTGTGTTGGAAGTCATGCTGCAGTCAAGAAAATGTACTGCTTTCCCTTTGTCCACCAAGACAGACATCTCGTCATTGGAGGAAGTCAGGTTCGTCAAACATAGTTTGTCCTTTTTAGATCCATTCTGGCTGTTCTTATCCTTCTATGTGCATCATGTGCTTGGAAGTGGATTCCAGAAGGATTTTGCTTCATGACCATCTTGGGCAGTGTGGTCATGCCACTGTTCCACCCTGTAGCCTGCTTGTTGCCCTTTTAGAACATGGATATGACATTTGCTCTTTACCAGTCATCACCTTCCCAAGTTGCCATGACCTTTCAAAGGTGATAGAGAACAGCCTGGTAATGGTCTTGACTGGTTTCTTCAGCACACTTGGATGCATCCTGTGTTGTCTCATGACATGGTGTATGCCAAGTTTGCTTTACTGGTCTGCAACTCTTCCTCTACTGTGATACTGTGCTGCCCCACACTCTGCTGTTGGCTTTGAGGAACTTCGGAGGCCTCTGAGCAGGTCTTGAGAGTGAAGCAAAAAAGGCTCAACTGCCTTGATCTTCTCCATGTCCCTGGTACTGGACCACCTACCTCACTGAGAGCAGTGGGACCATATTTGCCTCATTCTTTTCTTGCCAATGTATTTATAGAAGCTCTTTTTTCCCTTCATAATCCTGGCTAGTTTCAGTTTCAGCTGAGCTTGGCTTCCCTAATTCCATCTTTGCTTGTTTGGGAGGTTCCTGCTGGGTAACCCATCTCAGCTTCCATGTTCCAAAGCTTTACCTTTTGTGCTTGAGTTGAGGCAGAGGTTGCCCATTTATCCGAACTGGCTTCCTGCCATTCCTGCTTAATTTCTAGCTAATTAGAACAGACTGTTCTTGTGCTATGAACGTGTCATCTTTGAAGACCAACCCACTCCTCTGCCCTTCACCACAGCTTTTCACAGGATCCTGCCAGTGAGTTTTCCAAACAAGCCGTAGTCTGTTCTCCTGAAGTCCAAGGTCTGCTATTTTCCTTCTTCAGGTCTGTTCGAGTCTATTCTACCATCTCACAGTTGCTTCTGCCAAGTCTGCCACAGACTTTGTCTTGCTGAGCCAGTTCGTTCTTGTTTGTGTGTAATAAATCAGAGTGCCTCCCTGATTTGGCTTGTTGCTTGTTTGGAAGAAAAGAAATGTTCCTGATGCTCAGGCATCTCCTGGACTGCTTGCAGCCTGCCAAGCTGCTCCTTGTGAATATGTAGGAATGGTTAAGCTATTTACTAGATGTTCTTATCATTAACTCCCTTAGACCATGTCATATTTAATGTCATACTGGATTAACCATCTCTGATCCTTTTTTCCCCTGTATTCAGACCTGAGATCCTCTTTAATGCCTTTCTAGGGATAAAATTCCATGGTATTTGACCCTAAACAGGGATCTCACAATATACACCTCTACACTTCTCTGAATATAAGCATCCACAGCTTTTCATACAATTTCATGCTCTTCCCTGGTAGTTCCTGTTCCAGCCACCTGTTTTGCTTTGTTTTGTTCTTCCTCTAAGTGTGTGCAGTGGCTTGTCATGCCTGAGATTGCCTCCAGTATTATGGATTCCATTTGTTGTTTCCATTATCTTTTGTCCTCGTAGTAAGAATAGATTTTATTTAGCCAGGAATGCATTCATAGCATGCTTCATTTACAAAATTAAAGAGTCTAGGACCTTGTGTGCTTTTTGAACTTGTCAGAGATCAGAATTCCACTGTTTTCCCTTTTACAGATTCTCATAACTGCCCATAAGACACATGCTGACAGGCAAAGCTTATGTGCAGAATGCTGAACAGAGCATTGTAGACTTAATTTTAAGCAGTGTAGAACTACACATGTGGTGAACACCAAAAAAAGCACTTTGAGATGGCCAGCAGTTACATACACATAGGTAAACTTGAATCAATGTTTCCTATGGAATGGATGAGTGGATGTGCAGCCAGGTCTTTGCGTGATCTACAGTTACACCTGAAGGTTACCGAGTTACATTCCTCACCATGTGGCTGCTGTTGAACCCTCCAGGTGTGTAGGAGCAGGTTGCACCCTCAGTGCTTTTTGCGTACCACATATTCCACCTCGGCATTATCAGTGGAGTGTCAGTGGATCCTGAGAGCGTAGCGGGTAGCAGGGAATGATTGAAAATTCCAGATAAGCATCTCTGGCTCTCTTCATTAGCAGAGTCTTCCCATAAGCTCGTGAGTGATTATTAGAGGTGTGAAATGAGAGTCAGCAAAATGTGAAAGACATTTCAGTTGTTATGGCTGAAGGTAGAGGGTTAATGGTTTCCAAAGAATAACGAAAGAGGATATTAACAGTTACTGCAGATTTCAAGAATTACCAAGAAGGCCCTAAACTTTTGAATAAAAATAGCTAAAATTCTCGTATTCTGTTAATACAAGCATTATCACAACTTCTGTTTGATTTCTTTTAGATGAGAAGATTGTGGAAAAAATCCGAGCTTTACAAATGAAAGCTGAAGACTATGATGTTGTTAAAGTGATTGGAAGAGGGGCTTTTGGAGAAGTTCAGCTGGTAAGAATGTAATGATTTAATGTTTAGACAGATTAACAGTGTTAGCCAAAACCTTCCTCAATCTTCATGTTTTATATTTTAAAATTTATTCTTAAAAAGAACAAGTGTAATTTTCATTGTATTGTGAGATCATTTCTGTGCATAGTAAACAGTAAATCTGAGTTTAAAACATGATGGGTAGGAAGGGAAGAGCTCAGGAATCAGTTTGCTATCCTTTGATCAAAATCAAAAAGGCAGTTCATGGCAATTCTAAATCTTTTTGGCCACAAGTATCACTGTATAATAATATCTGAAACCTACGAAAGAGGAAGCGAACACTGCAAAAGATTTTTGTTTTGTTCTTATAATTGTGATGTTTTGTATTGTATTTAAGTGACTTGACTCACAGGATTTTTAAAAGATTCTTTTCTTAACATTGTCCCCTCGACATTGTATGCAATATAATATCTAAAGTATTAATGGGATTACTTTTAAAATTTCTATTGCTGAGAAATTCTGTTATAAAAAAAGGTAATCAAACTACAAAAAGTAACTTGGTGTATCACACCAAGTCTGATTTTCATTTAATTTTGATGTTTCCAGGACTTCCTAGTACTACTATGTGATAAATGGCACAAAAATGTGAACGTGTGTTTAAGATGGATTGATATGTCAGTTTTGAAATAAGCATTGGATGTAAGTGCCAGATAGAATCTAGAATGCAAACATTAGGGACAAGTTATCATGAGCTAACAGATAACTATGCACCACCTGATCCATGGTGATTTTCTGTGTGAGCATTTTTAGAGGAAGAGAGATGGGAAGCGAGTGAATGGAAAGGGGAGCAAGTAATTCCTGCAATTGAGTCTTGTTATCTTGTTACCACAAGGTAACAAAAATTACCCTTTTGCTTGTACTTGTTGATGTGGAACTGGCATTTTACTGCTCTGTCGTAATTTTGCGCTAGGAAGCTGGGAAAATCATATTGTCTTGTAATGTATAACCATTTTGGAAAATACAAAGAAGTGTTGCAGTTTTGTTGAGGAATGTGGTAAGAGCTAAGCTGTGAAGGGCTTATAGGAGGTACACAGTGTGTATAAATTTAAATTTATATCCATTTATAAATGGATATAAATTTATGATCCATTTATAAAATTCCTTGTGTTTTCCATATCAGTGTTGGTAAAATTTGTTGGAACTGGAAAAAAAACCCCTGTGACTAGCCTAATATTATTTGCATGACTCATGGGTAATTTGCAAATTTAGATATGATAAATGTGGCAGATAGCAACATCTGATCAGCAATTTTTATTCATCTATGTCATTTTTTAAGACACCTTCATCCAGGTCTGGTAACATGAGAAGGTAGCACCCTCTTTCCTATTTCTATCAGGGTCATTTACATTTTGTTTTTATTCAGAAGAGTGAATGAAGTATGGAGTGGAGTATTTTCAAAAATCCTCATTTTCTAACAAGACTTTAAAGAATTATTATGTATCTTTATATGATTTTATGTCCTTGGTGGCAAGAAATTAAAAACAAAACCAAAACCTTCCGCAGAACCTTACTTTTGTTGAGAAGGGGCTGCTGCACGGTGTTCGTAAGAAAGCAGTCTACTCCATGTCTTTTCAATGACAGTCACATCAAATGGTTTATTTTAAAGTCTTCTATTAGACGTTTGTATCTTTACATCAATCCACATGTAGCAGTGAACAGAGGCATTCCTTGTGCACTTGCATGTGAAGTCAGTGAAAAATAAAGTTGTAAGGAGCAGAGTTCCTTGTCCATTTGTTGAGGGGGTGGGAGATGAAAAAGAGAAAGTCCCAATAACAGAAGTCATGTGCCATTTTTAGATGTCACACTCATATATTTGCTGGAAGCATCCAAGAGGATTTTATTTTTGATGTACTTCAAAAATGAAAATATATTGTTTTCCTATGTGTATTTCTTAAGAACAGAAGGGTTTTTCTATATTATTTTCATTTCCTTTTTAACATTTCATTTCAAATAGAAGTTCCTGATTTGTTCTGGAAACTCTTTTTCTTAATTCACCATGTCACGTACAATTTAATTTTTTAAGAAGAAATGATTTTTCGTAGTATACATACTGCAGTTGGGCACTTTGAGGGATCTGAAGACGAACTTTATTTTTCATTTGCCTGACTGTTAAAATGTAATGACAAAAGGTCTAGTAACTGGGTCATACAATGATGGGGTTTGGGTTTCACTGTTGTCATGGTTTTGTTTTTTTTTTAAATATTCCATAAGCACTTCAAAAAAAGCAAGAATCCTTGGTATTGGAAGAGAACTTCTGTGTGTTCATACAGAGCTCTTCTCTACTTCATGTCAATTTAAAAGAACACTTTTTCTGGAATGTAAAAATACAAGTAGAAATCATAATGTTATGCAGTCTTACAGCTGAAATGCAGTGGGCTAGTAAATACAACTGCAGATCTGAACTAATATTAGCTGGTGATGTGGACATGCATACCTCGATTTTTTGCCTCACGAGGTATGGTACAAGTTTAAACTATTGAGCTAAGCTATATCTATTTCTACTCCATTCAAAATGTTAACACCACTGTTGCAGATGATGGATTTGCAGTAATGAAAATATTTTGCAACACTTTCTATGATCAAAATAGAAATTTGCTTCAGTGGGGATTAAATACAGAAAGAACCATAAATAAAACATGATTAAGTACGTGAGTTAAATGAACGAATATTGTGTTATCAGTGTGTGTTGTTGTGCAGGTATTGTAACACAAATATTTATTATATGTTTCTAATGGTTATATTAGTATGCTCATGTTTTGGCTTGTAATGTTTGCAGCATAAAATAGTCAGCTATGACCGCCTTAATTTCATTTTATTTTCCCTGAGTCTTCTGCTCCAGTATAGCATTTTCTTGCTAAAGAAGTGGTGTGAAGCAATCAGCTTTCCAGATCCTGTCAAGAAAGTGAAACTCATTCTCTACTGTTGTGTCTTACAGCTAGATTTTTTTTAAAAAGGCTCGATTTTTCCTCTTCCTCTCCCCTCCAAAAAATGTAAAAAATAGTCCAGTAAAGAGAGATCAGATGACTCTGGTCTGAGCATCTGACTTTGGTGGAGAAACAGTTTCCTTATAAATCCAGAAGTACTAAACTTTACACTTGAGCTCTGGTCTCTGGTTTTGCTGGATCTGTAGAGATGGGAAAAGCTAAAAAAATAATTGCCAGCTACCAGATCACTTCTCTTACGCAGTGCCATGAATAAATGTGACTGGTGTCTAGGGCAGACAGAAAAATTGAATTATGGTGCTTAATATGTTACTTCTGGTTTATGCAGAAACAGTAATTTATGAAAGCACATCCTGAATACCTCTTGTTTGTTTTCACTTGTGGAAAAATCCTCTTGATTTGAAATTCAGACTTATCCTTAGTTCCTTCTCCCACGTCTAACCATGAAGGACTGTAACATTGCAGTGACACAGCAGACTGACCTGATCATGTACTGGAAGAGAAAACTAAAGCAAAGTTAACACTTTCTTGTGTTTGGGTACTACAGGATGGCCTGGGTGACAGTCTTTACTGTCTAATTTCTTTGTGTTGCAAACCAGTGGTTGTCATGGCCTGCCTAAACAGATGCTGGTTTATTTTTCTTCCTTAAGTGCTTTGTTTATTAGGTTTAGTTTCCCACCCACTGCTGATGTACAGTTCTGTAGTAAAGCAGATAAAGCAGTTATGTTTTATTATGTGAAAATTTGTCAGGACATGAATTTTGATGCCTTATCTGTAGTCATTTCTTATGGCTCTATTAAGTATTTTAGGATACCTGTAATTACTTCAAGCTTAGAGTTTGTTTCAAAACTCCACTCTAGGATATTCATTTTTTTTTTAAATCATAAAAGAGACAGTACCATTACCAATACTGCATACTCAATCCAGTAACTTCAAATGGATGTGTTATTTTGTTTGCCTACAGATTGTCTTCCCCTGTGAGTGCTGGGGATGCTTAGGGATGCCTTTTGTGTGTACTTGTTTATTGAAAGTGTTAGATTGTTGAAGCAGAGTAGAGTGAAATTCTTTTTTCTTAATGCATTTTGATGAGTTAAATGAGGCCATGTTACTCAGTGTAATGGCATGAAGGGATTTTCCTACCTATTTTGAGAGTTACTCTGGTGAGCTGCAGTTTAAATTTGGCAGTTCGTTTTAACAGTTGGAAGAAATTGAAACATCATGACAGTTTAATACATGAATAATCCGCTGTATGAGCCAATATCTGTATGTACAAATATAGCTCTGGGTAAAGAGCACAGTGACTAGCAGCTAAAAAGGCTGACTCCAGGGCCATGGTGCTGGTAGAAGGAGGAATGTCAGCTGTAGGTCTGCTCACCTGCGAGATGTGCCAAGACACACTCACACTCTGGATGTGCCAGTATACTTGTTACTGCTTTGGTTCTGGGATTTTTGTACAGAGAAAGAACCTGTCTTGAAATTTTCTCAAGAGATCATTTAGCCAATAACCTATTGGCACTATTTCGAGAGGTGCACACACTGTGATTTTGTGCCCCTCACCCCTCTTTACTTTGCCTCTGCTGTACATGAGCTTCCTTCAGGCTGTGCTGACTTCCAAGAATTTTTTTCCCCAAGTAGTGGGAGACAGTGGTTCTTTTAAATGAAGGCAGCTACTGCACTTAGTAGCTGCACCTAGGCAAGAGTACAAAGTGATTTTAGGAACTGTAGACTGCTAAATACACTGCAGAGCTTCAATGTGAACTTCACAGAAAATGCATATTCAATTAAACAATATCTTTTTGAGGTTTCTGGTCTTTGTGTTTCTTCTGGTTTTGGGCAGGATTACAAAAACTCTGCTTAGGGGAGTATAGTTTGTGGTATACCACCAAGTCTTTGTAAATAATCCCATGTGGGATTGGTAAGTGGGAAGAAGTTAGTTTTCAAAATATTTTTTTAGGACACTTTCACTAGCTGACTAATTAATGTCCTAAAACATGCTTATAGAGTTGTTAATGCGCATAAGATACCATGTTTCTGTTTTGGTGTTAGGTTGGAGTTTTTTGATCTAACTGTACAGAAGGTTGTTTGTTAGTGTTAAACTGTGCAAGATACTGATAATAAAACCTTTGCACCTATATCTTGAAGGCAAAAAGCCCCAATTTCAAGAACAGCAAGTCCTTAAATAATCCTGTTTCTATTCATGTTCTTGCTCTTTCCAAGGTTATCCCTTCCACCTGGTGCTTCTTCTATTCCTTCAGCAATATTAATTTTTACAGCTCCTCAGAAGCAGGAGACTGATGCTCCCAGATCTGTAGACCAAATAGATGCCTCTCTGAAGCTTTGCACTGCAGATGTCATGGACCTGCATCTACAGCTGTTCAGAAATGTCTATTAAACATTCTTTCAAGTAACATAATTAAACTCAGATATTGTGCAAAACTAAGAAGTTAGGAGACCTGCTTTATTTACTAGATGTGAGGGGTTTTAAATGCACCAGAAAATCATAACTTTAGTTTCTGGTGCATTTCACAATTTTCACAAATCTGTTTCACAAACTAGTCCATTGAATTTTTAATTTAACAGGAAAAAAATATGCAGAAACTTAAGGTCCTGATGACTCAGATTTCTTGTAGCTGAATACTGCTCACCTTGATTTCTTTAAGAAACACTCCAGAATGTTAAAAACCTATTCCTTTAATAGTTTTTTCATAAAATAGGATGTGTCGTGATTAATTAGCTGAGTAATGACTGCAGTGTGCAATTTAAGGATTTGGTTTCATGTCTGCATTCAGATTAAGTGTTCAAAAACATTTTCGTATTTTGTAATAAAAGCTTTAATTCCAGTTTTCCAACAAGATTTATTGTATTAATTTTGCGCCATTTAAAGTGAATTTAAGAACCATTTAGGAAAAGAAATAGGAGCAATTGTTTTTGTATAAAATAAAAATTGGCAGAGGCTGAAATAGACCGCATGCCCAGTTTCTAACATGAATGAATTCAATGGCTAGACAGTATTCAGAATAAGAAAATAAAAGCAGAATTAGACTTTATTTCCTGCTATGGTGGGTTTTTTTGAGGAGCTGTTAAGCTTTTCTTTTTAGGTTTGGAAGTTCTCAAATCCTTACTGTGTAGAAAATTGGGCGTATGAAGACCTGGAGGCATCGCATCCCAGAAAGCAGTTTGCACATAGCAAAAAATACTGTGCTGGTACTCAGGTTTTTAACAAGGGATTTTGAAAAGGTTGCTTCTTTTCTTTCTCAACCAACAGGTTCGCCATAAAATGACACAGAAGGTTTATGCAATGAAGCTACTTAGTAAATTTGAAATGATCAAGAGATCAGATTCAGCCTTTTTCTGGGAAGAAAGAGATATCATGGCCTTCGCCAACAGCCCGTGGGTGGTTCAGGTAAGGAAGATGTGTAAAAGTAAAATAATAATAATAACAACAACACCAATAGTAATGATGCTGATGCCATAAATACTTCTCAGGCTTGCGCTGATTTTGAATTTACATTGAAACTCAAATCAAGGTTTAGGTTCAGATTTTTGCTTCTAAAAAATACATTTTTACAGCAATTTCACTAATTTTTGTGTATTTGGCTGTGTTAGAAAGTAGATTAATTTACATTTTAGTCACTGCAAAGGCATCATAAAACAGAATTAAACAGATTTTTGAAATACCTACATAATTATTTGGAATAATAGGGAAATTATCTTTCCACTATGAAAAATTCTGTATAGGAATGTAGAAACAAATGTAATTGGTATTTCCAGTCTTTCCTCATGATACAGTCGGTTGATCACAGGCAATTGGTATTAAGAGTCCTTTAAATAGTCACTGTCTTTTCAGCTGCAGTTTGATATATGAATGAGACTGCAGCCCTGGTCTCTTGCAAGACAGCTGGCTGTAGCAGTGGTTTCCTTGAAACAGTCTTCTCTCAGTGGTCAGCTACAGCATCAGCACTCGGAATATCCAAGTGATGGAGAGTTGACTTCTTCAGCTGGTCTTGAACACCGTCACTCACAGCTGTCTCGTGACACGTGTCATCAAGATGCTGTAATGTGAATTATGCCTTGGGGAACAATCAGTACTGATTATTGCCATTTGTTGTAACTGGTAAATTGCACCAGTTAACAAAAGGAGTAGTAAAAGAATGCGCTTGGAGAAATTGTTAGTCCTTAATTTTGTTGAATAATTAATTTAAATGCTCTCAATATATATTGCCATGCTTCTGTATATTTAATAAGACTGGCTTTAAGCTTTCCATATATTTTTCATAACAATTTACCTCAGGTATACAAAGATTTTTATTTAGATCTTTTGCTCTTTGAGCATGTTCTGTACTCTTGCCTATATTCAGCAGAAATACTTAAACAAATAGATGATTTTTTTTATTTAGTTCTTTGTTCTAGTAACAGTAATTGTCAGGAACTATTTTTCACATGCAGTTGAAAGCAACAAGAAATGCGTGACGTGGATTTTCAAAGGGAGCTGTCACAAGCAGGATATAAATGTGTGTCTGCATTTGTAAATAGCAGATGAACTAAAGTGTAGTTGCAATTGTGCCTTCTATGATTAAGTGTATTAGTGTGATATATTTAGGTGATGTCGTCCAGTGGGGTAGGACACTGAGCTGGTTTGGAGAAAGTGTAGGTCCTGTTCTGATCTGGAAACTGGGACAGATCACACTGCTTCTCTGTGTCTAGTTTTTAATGTGAAAAACAAATGAAACAAGAGCCCTAGATAATTTTAATTTTTTTTTTAAGAAAATCCCTTGAGGGCAATAACGAAAGTGCTGCATAAAGACATAGTGCTGTTATTTATTATTATGTTATATTAATACCTCTATGTGTGAGAATATACAGATTATTTTGAATCTTCATTTAGATTTTAATGACCCAATGCATTATCGTACTCTATATTGCATATATTATCCATTTGTGCAAACAAATACAGTGCAATGTATATGTATTAAAATATATATTTCTAAGTCTTCTGTCACTAGCTATAGAATTAATTTTAATCTGAAGGTCAAATCTCCATAAAAACATACCTGCCTTTCATGGTTCCTCATCCTCCACGGCCTCTCTGATTCTGACTTCGTCCTTTCCACACATCCTATTTTTCGGTTGCCTTTTAATTTTGTGTGTGTAATTTAAAGATGTGAATGATTTTCATTTTTACATTCCCTGAGAAATAAGGTGAGACTTTCAGAGACTTTTTCACACCAGTCATCAAACAGTTGATAGTAATGCTTTTTGCTGGACTGGGCTATTTTCAGATGTGGTGATCACTGAGTAGAATCTCTAAAACTTCAGCACTCTAGGTCTGAAACACATTTTAAAGAGACTGAACTTACTTTCACTATCATGCCAGTAGGAAACATACTGACTGCAACTTAGACCAGACCAGTATTTTATGGTTAAGGACAGTTTCTTTGTATTGTATTATAGCTGTCTTCAGGAACATTTTGTTTTTATTTCTTATTTCAATATGTGTTGATTTAGGACAAAGTCAGCAGTGCAGTGACTTTGCAAACATGTATAGAGATAAGGAATTTATCATATAGAAAATTTAGAAACAGTCTGAGATGCTGCTCACTGTTGAGCTATTTTCAAATCAGAACATGATGCTTCCTTTCACAGATTTGATACTTAGCATTTTGATTCAGTGATACTTCTTAATGCCAAAAACCGTGGAGATAGATAGATAGATAGATAGATAGACAGACAGATAGATAAAAGCCTGAAGTATTAAAATAATCAGGAAATATTTTTCACTTTCTCAAAAATTGTAAGGGGGTTTTGAAGTTCAGTAAATTTCAAGGTACTGTCATAATTAATAGAAAAATGTAAATTTTATGCATATTAAAAGTAATCTTGAAAACATATTCTCAGGTCTAATGAAACTTCCAGATAAAGGGTTTTATTCTTTTCCCTAGCTGTCTGAAAAGTAATTGCATTTTTTTCCTTTCCTTTTTTTAACATTGCAGTTATTTTGTGCCTTTCAAGATGACAAATATTTGTACATGGTAATGGAATACATGCCAGGTGGAGATCTTGTAAACCTTATGAGCAATTACGATGTGCCTGAGAAATGGGCCAAGTTCTACACAGCCGAAGTTGTTCTTGCTCTTGATGCGATTCACTCCATGGGCTTGATACACAGAGATGTGAAGCCTGACAATATGCTTTTAGATAAACATGGGCATCTGAAGCTGGCAGATTTTGGCACTTGCATGAAAATGGATGAAGTAAGTATGTAACTGAATAATTTTCCATTTATAAAACTGTAATTCTAAATTACATCTAAATCTAAGGTTATTGTCTTATGAAGTATAATACACAAAGGAATATTCATCAAATTATCTACTTGGTTATAAAGCTGTTTCTTGTTTCCTACTTTTAAATCTAAGAGTACTTTAAATAGTGTAACCTTTTCTGTTATAAACTGTTCTCTCACACAGAAGAAGGATGTAAACTTACTCTTTGCTATTTTTGAAAGCATGTGTGTTTATGAATTTCTGAGGTACATTTTCTTTGCCAAATGTCTGAAAATCTTGCAAGATAACTCCTAGTTTCAACATTAATAACCTTGGAACAGTTCATAAGCTGACATTTTTTTGTAAATGAAATTATTTTATAGGCAAGATACATTCCGTGTGGTTTTTTCCTCTATCTAATTGTTCTCATAGCATCCTCTAGTGGTCATTCAAATGAGGTCACAGTACAGCAGCAGTGGTATGTGATATATTGATCACAATCTGTTAGTTATTTGTCAAGATGCCAAGATGTCAATTAAAATGATGTAATTGTCCAGATTTTACCGTGTACAGCCAAATGCAGTTTTCTAATGAGACTGTATAGGAATATTTTTAACAGGGTATTATCAAAAAAACTTCAAAATAAAACTACCTTTTGTAGTTTGCAGTCTTAGAATCTTGCCTGACACACAGTGTTTTGCTGTAATTTACAGAATATATTCCTCCTATGAAAAATTCTAACAGATTCTAAAAAAACTGTATATGAATGTGTGTTATGATTTACCTGGTCTTTGAAAGTTTTCCATAGTAGTGTTGGCAAGAGTGATCCTTTTAAGCTTACTTGCTTTTATGTTTTGGGTTTTTTTCTGTATTGTTTAGGCAGTGCTTGATATAATTTCTGCAATCGACTTAATTTGCATTTACATTATTAAGTTAATGTCTCTTCATCAGTATCTAGAAGTACTGTGTCTGATTAGGGTGGGTTTTTTTCACATGATAATATATTAACTTCATCATTGTCCAACTGCAGCTCTTTATTGAAGTTCAGTTTGTTTAGTTCTGTTGATGTTGTAGTTTTTACTCTAAAGGCTGAGATAATATTTACCCCCATTTTGTTGATTTACTTGCCTGTATTTTAGAGGACAGCATTTACTTTAATTGAAAAAATTGAAAGTAGTACTTGGTCTCTTAATTCAGTCCTTAAAAATATTAATATTTGTTTTAAGTCAGTAGATCATAATGCCTTAAGGTAATCTGTTGTTATTGGAAGTGACAACAAAAAAGCATCAAAAAAGCTCATAATATAAATCCTTTGTGCTGTTTTAGGGACCCCAGAAATGATGGACCTACTCCTTTTTTTTCTTCTTTGCTGCTATTGTTAAAAGAATGGAATACTAAAATGTGGATGATGATACTATAAATGTGAGAAATGCATCCGTGTTTCTCGTAAAAAGTTGCAGTGAGCTCCACTTTAGACTGGGCATCATCAATGGACCAGTGATCTCCTAGAGAAGTTAATTTTTTTAAAGATTACATTTTAAGTTCTTTGTGTTTCTCAGACTCAGTGGAATGGCAAAAATTTTTTCTACAGGAAGCTTTAGAAGTTGAGAGGTTCTGGATTGTCTCCAAATCTCATGCTACTTCTTACAAAACATGAACACATCCCAGCTGTGTAAATATAATATTGGTGTTGGCAGACTGATTTGTAGAAAATATATGCTTACCCAATACTTATTTATTTTTTTGGATTTAGATCCCTTTTAGCAGCTGTGAACATTAGCATCTTCCTTATGCTGTTGAGAGCCCAGGAAAATTTTGCTGCAATTTGTTGAGAGATTTTTCTGACCTTTGCTGTGGAATTGTGTTCAGCGTTTGCTTAAGTCAGCCAGGCCAGAACAGACACTTGCAGCAGAGTTTCTCCTTATCATTTTGTGAAAAGAGTTGCTAAGTGTTTTAGCGATCTTTTCCAGCATAAAAGGAACTGTTCTGTTTATGTAACTCAGTTGTGATAACTGGAGGTTTGTGGTGTTTTTCATTGTTTGGTTGGGTTTTTTTAATTAGTTGTCTTTTTTAAAATGTGCAACAAAGTGTGTATTTCTGTTGTTGAATAAAGAATGGAGTTAGACTCAAAAAATTAGTAGGAATCGTAAATCCCTTTTTTTTGGTGTTTAGGTACGATAAGGTAGACCAGGGCAGGGTTCACCAGGCTCTGTCTAATCCTCAGGTGTTGTGTAAGAAACTAGACAGCTGCTGGCTTTGGTAGGTATCGTAGGGCCAGGAGCTCCCAATGTTGCTTTCAGCAGAGCACAAAAAGATGTGGCCAAAAGAAGGGATGTTTGCCATTTGGGGTTATTGCCTCAGCCCAGGCAGTTCAGCTGAAAGAAGCAGCATGTTCTTTATGGAACCCAGCTTCTTTCTCATTGAAGCTTGTGCAATGAAGAGGACTCTGCTGGATCCTTCCTGCTTCAGTTCACTGTCTGCAGCACACTGCACGAGCTGCAGCGTTAACACCTGATCTGTGCAATCCTCAGGTTTCCACACAAACACCCTCCAGCTCTTGTTTACTGGAAGGAACTTCCTGAGGGAGTGAAAACCTGATTGTCAGCCTTGGTTCAAGACAGCAAGTCATTCAGGTCTGATGGAGATCCTCCTGAAGATGAAACCTGAATTGCTTTGTCTTCAGCAATATAATAGTGTTGAATGATGCTGGGAAACACTACAGCCTCACCACCAAGTTGTCAGGAGCTGCGAGAACATTGCTGTGTCTCCTGGACAGCCTGTTTTTTTAAACTGTGCACTGTACATCTCTCACATAGCTGCAGGAAATGAGTTCCAAGGTCCACCATGACCTTTTGAGGTGATGAGAAAAGTTTCAGGTAAAACACTGGCCTGAGACTCACAACAGGAAGCTTTGTCTAACTGTTAGAGTAAGTGTGCTACTCAGGTATAAATAGAGGCTTAGTGTTTGAAACACAGGGGTAACACATTGCCCAGAGAAAACAGCACCATTTAAGTCTCTTCAGAATATAGGGACTGCCAAGGTGCTGTGTACTGGACAGAGAGCATGGCCCTGTTTACTCAACTTTGATGCCAGAGATCACAGAAGTGAGTCTGACTGTGGTATTTAAGGTACCTAGTACTTAAAAATACATACAGAACAACACCCAAGTTCTTTGAGAGAAGAAGTATAAATGAGTGGAACAGAAATCTGGGAATTTTATATGCAGGTGATAATGGGCCTACCAGGGACATGGTAGAATCCCCATTGCTGGAGGTTTTGTGATGCAGTCAGACAGGGTGCTAGATAATCTTATAGAAACTCCTTTTCCTATGACAGGTTGGGACAGATGATCTTTCAAGGTCCCTTCCAAGCCAGGCTGTTCTGTCATCTGTAAATGCATTTCTAGATTAGTTCCTGAGACAGAAGGTAGAGAGTTTTATGGGAAATAAGTACAACCAGCTTCCACGTGCTTCAGAGAGCTAAGGTCCATTGAAACTGGTGTTAGCATGCAAGGCCTTTTTTTACTGTAGAAATATTTTTTGTTTTACTGTTCAATTATTTGGCATCTTGTCTGAAAACTTAAGGTGTTATTAAATGGAGTTCTCTAGCATCTGTAACATTGTTGAAAAGACTTTCCTTTTGCTGCATACCAGCCATCAGACTTGGGTAGGTTTGGCTGGTTTTTGGCACAGCCTTTGCTTTGTTTTTTTAGACTTCAGAAAATATCAATGTGTGTGACATATTAAAAAGTATTCTTGCTTTGGTGTATTAATTATAGAGGAATGGGAAATGGGGTGTTATTAGGCGTCAAGGATAGTCAGCTGTGACTGAAGCTGCAGACTTCAGAGAACTCTTTCAGAACTATTTTGGTGACTTTGTTTTTAAAGAATCTCATTACCCAGGGAGGGATTCAGGTGGCTTCAACCAGACTTGACTGAGCAAAAACTCAGACTTTCCCTCGTTCTAATTTTGTGTTTGGATAAGGAAGAGATAGACACATACCAGTGTTGGAGACCTCATTAAGTTGCCACAGTCCTACTGGATGAGCAAAATCACATAACCCTAGAGCAATTCCTCCTGTGCTCAAAGCAAAGAGAGGCTTAGGCTTCAAAGAAGACATGGAGGTTAGAGCCCAGAGTGCTGTGACAAGCAGGACATTCAGACAGTGGTTCCTGCCATGTGCTAGATCTATTTTCAAATGCTCTCAGCTTTAGATTCCTGGAGTCTTTGAGCTTTAGTTAATTTTGCAGTGTTAAAATGTGTTTGTCTGTATTTTTCTTTTTCCAATGAATGCATTAGGTCTTCTGGAAAGAGTTAACTTCATTTTCTTATCCCTGTATGAATAAGCTATGTGCTGTCTCATCCAGCATATAATGCAAAAGTTTACCTGCTCTTCATTCTGGAACTGAAAAGTTAAAACTTCTTTAGGTTTCAGTTTTAGCATGGAGTCATAGAAGATAATAGGCATTTGCCAGAACATTTAAAATACTCCATAGGTCTCTACAGTATTTAGTCATCCCTTTAGTGTTTTCCTGCTGGTTCATGACTTTCTGGATTCTGTTTTAGGACAGAAATAAAAGCTTTTCACAGTTCATATAATGTATGAGAAAGAATATTGTAATGTGGTGTCTAAATTTTGCATATCAGTACAATTCCCAAAACAGAATGTTTCTCTTATTTTCTTTAAATATGTATTTTGACCTTAGTTGTTGCTACTAATATTCTGTATTAATATTCAGAATTAATACATATTGCCATTCATGCTGATGGCAAAATGCATGAAGAACCTTTGTAAGATGACTTAGATGAAATTTCAGATTGAGGAACAGAATAAAATTTGAGTGTATTTTTGGTACTTCTCTAACTTCATCCATGATTTCATATCATTCATCCATCTGGTCTCTCAGGAGTGAATTCAGTGAATTTGATTAAAGGAAACAAGAATTATAACTCTGAACCAGAATGCTGGCAGATCTGATTGATGCTTCTGTGCTACTTAGCCCATACATTTTTAGTTTCTCAGTGTGAAGCAGAGGATGAGGAATCATTCCATTGATACAACTGTGGTAATATGTTAATTTAAAAAATATTAAAAAAAAAACGCTTTTCTAT
Source organism: Pachycephala philippinensis (assembly GCA_013397055.1). Classification (NCBI taxonomy): domain Eukaryota; kingdom Metazoa; phylum Chordata; class Aves; order Passeriformes; genus Pachycephala; species Pachycephala philippinensis. The sequence continues at coordinate 962,980 of VWZT01016098.1, forward strand.
TCCTTAAAAATATCTTCTCCTTTTATTCTTCTTCCTATCTTTAAACAAAAAACAACATGTGTCTATAAAAATTTAGCTATAACTTGATTCATTGGCTGAATTAGACAAAATTGTTGTATATCTACTTTGTAGGGCCTAGAATTCATAACTTGTCAAAATTATTCTAAAGTTTGTCCCTAAATTCAATGAGAAAAGGAGCAGTCTGATATGGTGTGTAGCTTTATACTGAAACCAATGGTAAAAATAATAAAATTGGTGAATTTTGGGAAGATGAAGTCAAGAGAAATCACTATGGAGTAGGCAGGGGTAAGCACGTTACCAAGAAATGTCATTTCAATCCACATTGCTTCTTGAATAACAAAATAGTCTTTAAAACACACTCCTCAAACCAAGTATTTTAGGCTATATTTTTTATGGTTTTCTGTCCTACTAACAGAGGAATTGGTTACAGAGGTGCTCAGAAGCCCCTTGAACTGAGCTGTTTGTGTTGTTACTGTTGCACAGACAGGAATGGTGCGCTGCGACACAGCCGTGGGGACCCCCGACTACATCTCACCCGAAGTCCTGAAATCGCAGGGGGGTGATGGTTATTATGGACAGGAATGTGACTGGTGGTCTGTGGGGGTTTTCCTTTTTGAGATGTTAGTTGGTAAGTAGTGATTTCTTCTGCTAATGAGATTATCATTGAGTCTTTCCTGTGCCTTTAGCTGCACTTTGCTGCATGGAGGCTGCTCCTACCTCACTAACAGCTTCTGACTTTGGCTGATGCTGCAGCTTCATTCCTGTTCTCTTTGCTCTCTGTCACTCTCGCGCTGTGACAGCTGTTTGCGTGCTTACTCAGTGATTAGTTCCTTGACTCGGTTCAGCTTAAATCTAATTCTTAGAATAGTTTTAACTGGGGTCAGCTACCTCACCACATTTGTGCCACCTCAGGCAGGACCGGGTTTGCAGGGACACAAAAGATGAGAAAGGAATGGAAAGGGCAGGACTGTCCTTTTCTTTTCTCCTTTTCCACAGCACATCAGTGTTTTCTGTTAGGTCAAGATGAGGAAGTATGGCTCTATTCTTTCTTTTGTGCTTGAGTCAGGATTTTCTAGTAAAATACACTGGACTGCTATGGCAACAAATGTAGAATATAATCTTTTTAGGAGATGAGTCATCTGCATCTTAAAATACAGTGAGGATCAGTATGATAGTCTGATAGCAAAATACTGATTATGGAAGGATGGAATTGAGCATACAATTATTAAAAATCCAGATCAGCATTTTCTGGGAATGTTGCAGATTTGATTTTTCTGCTATCCTGAGCCAGGAAAGACACTTGAACATATGATGCTATTACTATTTCCAACTCTTTCAGAATTACAGCATTTTGACTTTAAGAATGTGTGGTTTATAATAGTCTCTCATGAACAATTTTAGCAGTAAATAATATTATTCAGTTCTTAAAATATTGGGCATAGCTGTCCAGAATGTTTTCTCAGCATTTCAGAGCCTCTTTTTCCCCCCCTTGTATCTAGGAGGAAAATATTACTTAACTTCTTCATATCCCACCCACTGGAAGAAAGTATCTATTTTTGTCTGTGCTTATGTATCAGATTCTGGCTATGGTCTTCTAAAACTTTGCACTTCAAAGAAAGCACAGAAACTGTTTTGTTATTCTGGTTTTGATAAGCCGCAGAAATAATGAAAATGGTAATTTTATTATGAAAATGAAAATTTTATTGTGTGCTTAACTAAAAGGTAAAATGTTGGTCGCAGGATGAATCCTAACATTAGTTCAGTGACTTAAGATAGTTTTGAGGTGTGACCAAAATCAGAGCTTCCAAGACAAAAGATAATTGAGAAGAGGAAGGTTGGGAAAGAGGGAGGCAGCAGCAAATATCAGTGATCCCCACCTGCAATGCACTAGTATGGCAACCTAATGAATTTACTAAAAGTCTAGAAGTGGTGTATATCAATTTCTTATTTTGCCGTAAAATTACAGAGACAAAAGTTAGGATTGTTGCATTTATATTCTTTTGAAAGCAGAATGGTTGTTGCTTATTGGTCTGTTTGTACATTTTTTCCATGTTCATGGCTTTTGAAATGCTCGGTTTCTTGTTGGAGAGCTGCAGCCTGCCATGCCAGATGATTCCTGCCTGCACACAGCATACCAGAACAGAGGAAAGAGCCTAGCTCCTGTGACTGATTGTTCACCTTCTCTATTAAACCTATGGATTAGTTGGGAGAAAGGATTTCTGTAAAAGTTGCAGCTTCTTGATTACAGGCCCAAACCGTTTGTATGTTGAGAATGTTGCCAGTTAATTTGATTGTCAGTTGCCTTATCGCAGCCTATTCTTTTCACTTGCCCTAGTTTTACCTTTCTTAAGTCTAGTTCCTTTGCAAATATCTTTAACTACAGTCTAGGCTGGAAACCTCTGAGTGAGAAAGGTCTATGATTTTAAAAGCCACCTGCCATATTAATATGGGCACTCAAGCTGATGTAATTTGTCAGTCAACAAGATTTATGAATGTGGGTTTAACAGTGTGGTAACACTCTGGGAAGGCTCCTGCTCAGATCTGACATGCCTTAGGGAGGGTGCCTCTCAAATGGTCTTCAGAGAGCTTTGGTGGATTCCTTCCAACAAATGTGCATCAGCAAGCCTTTAATGAGTTTTGGTCCATTTTACCGTTGGAGTGTTTAAAGATTGATTCATATGGGTGTCAGCCATTATGTAAATTAGAAAATATATTGAGTCTTAAGGCAGAACAAAAGATGTAATTCACCAGGCAAAATTTTGGTAGTGATAGGCAGGATGCAAAATGGTGCAGTTTGTAACACAGATATTTTAGGGAAGGAATATTTATTGTAGTGTACATTATTTTGTACCCTGCATGTCCAATCTTTTTCTTTCTCTTAATAAAAGACTCTTCTAGGTAAAGTGCTTGTAGACTTTTATTATATCTTTTGTCTTATTCAACTCACATAACTTAAACATGATGTAAAATCACAGCCAATTTACTATTTTATTTTCAGGCGATACTCCTTTTTATGCAGACTCGCTAGTAGGAACGTATAGTAAAATTATGGATCATAAGAACTCATTGCATTTCCCGGATGATGTGGAAATCTCCAAACATGCAAAGAACCTTATCTGTGCCTTTTTAACTGATAGGTAAGTGCATATATTGTTCTGGCCCTGTTTTTTATTTTGGATGGTATTGGCTGTATTTATTTTGGATGGTACATTGTGAAAATTAATTCCTTCTACTACTTCTCCTGATCTCTGTTTAAATCTCTTCTGCCAAACCTCCTGTTCTCTAGTTTTTCTTTTGAGGTGTTTTTTCCAGGTATTGTATTTTATTTCTATGAGCAGTTCTGACAGCTCTTGTTAACAACACAGTTTGTGCTGGACAAATCCTTCCAATTGCAGTAACAAATGTGTACGGCTGAAAGTAATTCGTAACCTCCAAGGCAGGGACAAAATTGTTTTGCTCAAGGTCTATGTGGGTGTTACATAAGAAAACTGGAAGAAAATACTTTTCTGAAAGTAAGCATGTATTTACTGAATTTGTTTAAGGTTTCTTAGAGTGTTTGAAATTTTTTTCATTTGCTTTGTTGCATTAATCGGTAAATACAACTAACAAACCTGGAGGGTTATTGTTTTGGGTACCAAATAAATCCTAGAAGTTTCCCTTTATGGAACTAAGCCACTTATTGAAATTAGGCTGTTTAAGCTTGTTTTTGACATGAACACTTACATCTTGTTTAGTTTCAGAAAGCAGAGATAATCTTTGATTTCACTAATTTAAAAGACCAACAGTGTAGGTCCGTAGTTAACTCTGGATTGATGATGCCTTTTTATGCTTTCCTGTGATTGCCTGAACTTGGCTGGAGCAGGACATCTGGCCACTATAGAAGGAGGAATTAGGAAAACAAAATGCATTATAATGGGTTTTGCATTCGAAGAGAGATTGTTTGCTCTACTGAGCAAGACTGCTGTTGGTCAGGAAGGATGTGCTTTATTTAACAGCATTTTTCACCCTTAGTAGCTGAAGGGTAGAGAGAAAATACGATTAGAATTTAATAGTGTAAATGTGGTAAGGTGGACTTCCACTACGTGTGTCCCTCTTCCTGTTTATATTTAACGCAGGGCTTGAGCGATTTATTTGAAACAGATGCTGCGTGATCGCTGCTGAAGCACTTAAAAAAGGACTAAGCATCGACCCTGTGATTTATTGCTTCTTTTCCATGCATTGTTTTTATGTCCTGTTCTTGTACGTAGTTTCAAGAGAGACTCCTCTGTTCAAACTAAAAGTTTCTCGTTGCACTTAAAATTTACTTCGCGGCAAATATCAGCAAGAGACGTGTCAGGGTTAGCTGTGGGCCAGAGGATGGAATTCTTAGAATATTTATTTTAGTCCAGCTTTGAATAACTGTTCTGTGCAGCAAGTTGGACCTTCCTTCACTTGCGTCTTACGGTCTGTCATGTGGTTTGGCAGACCTGAAAGTTCTGCAGTATTATTTCCCCTAGGAGTGTTGAGTTTTTGTTAATGTTTTTAGTTTTTTTCTTAGTTTTTGCCTCAGTGCTCTCTCTCTTGCTTTACTCCCCACGTGGCAGACTCCAGATTCTGGACATTTTAGCAGTCATAGGGAGAGCGCGTGCTAAGAATCAGTACATTTTATATAAGAAACTACAGATTAGTGGTTGGTGGTTTTTAAATTTTGTTTTTGTTTGGCCATTAATGTGGTTAACACAGACAATCTTTACTGAAAGTTTCATTGCTGCTTATGAACAAGTCAGAATTTAAATTGGAAAAAAAAAAAAAAAGAAGCTATTTTTCCTAATGTGACTTTGGATTAATTGCTCTTTAGGGATGTGCGACTTGGGCGAAATGGGGTAGAAGAAATAAAGCATCACCCTTTCTTCAGAAGTGATCAGTGGAATTGGGACAACATTCGAGAGAGTAAGTAAATTAGGTTAAAAGTTCTATTTTATTCAGTATTTGCAATGGTAGAAATGAAAAAAAACCTTTCAGCTGTATAAATTAAGTATTTTCTGTCTGTCAAGAATCTTGCTCAAATATTCATATTTATCACTTGTATTATAAAACCTTATATGAGTAAGGGTTAGTAAATACACATTTTCCCTACTGGAATTATCTCACCTTTATCATGATTTTAATGTAGATATTTCCATTTTAATCTATGGAATTGGATGTTTCAGAATTTTAACTAAAAGGAATGCTTGTTACGTTCTGTTTCTCTGGTTTTTTGTTCGTTTGAGGTGGGTATTTCGTTTTGTTTCATTTTTCTTTTAATCTTTTGGTAGTTAAGACAGTAGCTTGACAGTGGTCTTGTCAGTTTTACCGCTTTTCATGTAAGGTATTGAAAACCTGATAGCTTTAGGTAAAAAAGGAAAGTGTCAGTTCAGCTCATAAGCTTGTCATAACTTCTAGAGTTATATATTTACTACGATGTTTTAAAATGATGATTGTGTTTAAAGTTCTATTCTCAAGTGTGATTACCTGAGCAAATATGTCTTGCATACTAGATGGTCTATGCATTAGGCAACTAATACAAAAATAGATTGCTCTAGAAAAAATTGTTCACAGTAGCATTTCCAGATCTGCTGTCTGGTTAATACATATTTTACTCTGAGTTATTTAAGGACAACTTATAATTACAGTCTTTAACACTAGAGAGATACCAGTATATAGCAAGTGACTGAAACTTGGAGTGAAATGCATATTTTTTCCCCTTTTTTGTAGCTGCTGCTCCTGTTGTTCCTGAGCTTAGCAGTGATATAGATAGCAGTAATTTTGATGACATCGAGGACGACAAGGGAGACGTGGAGACCTTCCCAATCCCCAAAGCCTTTGTGGGAAACCAGCTGCCTTTCATAGGATTTACCTACTATAGAGACAATTTGTATGTGATACTTTGATATCCATTTTTAAAAACATACCTGCAGATTTAGTTTTTTCACTCAAAATACATAATTTATTCCTTATATTATATTAATTTATATCCAGTTGTGAAGATACAAAATGCAAAGTTTGAGTAAAATAATTCATTACCATTTCAATTATTTCGATAACTCTGGTTAAAAAGTGTATTTTTATGTGCACAAAATCATACAATATCTTAAAAAATCAATTAGGGTTAAAATTTTGATAGATTTGTAATTTTTTTTTCTAAAATGGTTTTTTATTAGTTATTTTAGAAGAAAGTTTACACAGCACAATAACTTTCTAGAATTCATCTTGAATAATTAAGAAATAATTGTATTAATTAAAAAATTACAAGCTGCTGTAGTTTTGGAAACATTCTGCTGAGGAAAGATTCCAATCAGAAAGATGCATTAACACCAAAATAAAACAAGCTTAATTCTGAGAGCAGCATAGGACAAACTGAGACTTGAGAAGAATTGATTAAAATGGCAAGGTTGCCAGAGTTGTTGAAAACTTGAGTAAGAGCTGGAGGGATTTGTTTTTGTTTTTGACAGGTTGCTAAGTGACTCCTCTCAATCTTGCAGAGAAAATGAATCTGTGCAATCTAGTAAAAATGAGGTTAGTGCCTTTTTTCCTTAGTATTAATGGTATGATTAACTAATTCTGTTAAGTCTGTTAAGAAAACATCTAAAATAAATTTTTAAGCAGTTTCGTGGGGGGCTTTTTGTCTTTTGATGATCCTCAATAAAAATGATATTTTCTATTTACAGGACAGCAAAGAGGTAAGTATAGTATCTGAATTATGAAAGGAACAAAAAAATTCCTGCATAATTTTATGTGGATGTGAAGTATCTTAAATGTTCACCAAATCGTTAGCAGTAAACCAGTTGTATTTTGAAACAGTTGTACTCAAGTGTTAAGGTGCTGTAGTATAAAGATAAATGAATACTGATTTTTCTCAAATTCTTTTTGCATCCAGAATTTCTTTGGAAAGCCGATGTGTGAAACTCTGTTTGCTACAGACAGCATTACTCTTGGGAAGGTCCCACACTTACATTAGTGATTCACAACTGATTTATTCAGAGTTTGAAAAAGTAAATTGTCACCTGCAGGGATAAAGGAATGTTTAAACCATACTCCAGTTGGAGCATATGGAGCATGTTTATCCAGCTTTTGAAGATTGACAAATGAATTTAAATTTACATGACAGGAAAGCTATGCTATTTTCATATACTTACTTAATTATGTAACTTAAACATTGGTATTATTCAAGTGTAGATAGTATATTGTTAACATTTCTTAAAGCTTACAATTCCTTTTCAAAGTTTAAAAAATATGTAAAGGAAATGCATTATGTATTGATCAGATAAATTTAAATGCAAATGTTTATTAGACTCCACTTCCTTCCTGTCATTGATGAATAGATGAATAGTTTTAGACTTCACCTTTTAAATAGAAATGGTACTGCTGTTTAAAATACATATGGTCACATTCATGATGTTTGCTTTATGTTGTGATAGTAAATGCAGATGGTAAAATTTTGCATTTCGCTTCTGACAAGTTATTTCATTTGTATTTTCTCAAGCAATGCATTTCTGGTTTTGATGTCCTTTCCAGTGTCCCTGTTCTGGAAATCTTCTAATTGTAACAATTATAAAGCGTTTTAGAAAACCACTTTTTTACATTTTGTGGTTGGGGGGCAGAGGAAGAGGAGGAAGGGAGGAAAATAAATGCATTTGAAAGCCTGAAGTCATGAGATGAATCAAAAATGTATAATTTATAATTTATTTCATGAATATTTGGGTACTGGACTCACAGTTTTTTAAAAAATATTTTAGTAAGCAAAACAAAGCATTTCCAAGCCTGAAAAGTGTTCATTAGCTTCTAAGGTGTAAAATGAAGAAATTCTTCTTTATGTGAGGTCACTGAACGTGTTTAGTCATATTATCTGCATATTGTCAATTTGGTCATGTAGACCCCTTTTTTATTTTTTCATTTCATTTAGAAAATGCTATCCAAAAACTTCTGCAGTGGAAAGTCTCTGGCTACAGAGCACAGCAAAGGGCCGGTAACGTTTTTTGCCCGTATAAATTTAATGACTCACAATCTGTGGCACATAATTCTGTGATGGTTCAATTCAATTCAGCATGCAACAGATTTTGTTGCTATAAATCCATATATTTAAAATCATCAGAATTAATACCTTGTAAAGATGTAACCTTCTAGTGATGGTTTTAAAATAATATACTGGAAGATTGAATTAATTTTCCTCACTTTCCCTTATTTTGTTATTTAATTGAATTACATTTGTTTTCTGTGAAAGCATTTTTATATGTGGGCCATGCTTTTTTGACATTTACACAGTTTCAGAAAAAGCTAAGCAAGCTAGAAGAACAGCTCAGTAATGAATTGCAAGCCAAAGATGAACTAGAACAGAAGTACAGGTGAGAATGTTTCAACATGTTTGGTATGTTTATAAAGAAGTTTGATTAGACCTTTTGATTTGAATGCTTAAAAGTATTTTAATCCATTTTGAGGATTCCCAGCCCTGAAAGCAGACCTCACTGTAAGTTGCTGGCTTAATTCTTGCTACTCCTGTGACTACTGGGGTGGTTTTGTTGGGGTTTGTTGAGGTTTTTTTTGCTTTAAGTCCCTATAAGAATCCCACTGTTATTTTAGTGATTTCACCAGTCCTTGAGGTTTCATGTTATTGCTGAAAATAGAATATCTTGCATAAAATTAATGAGAGAAAAGTACCTTACATAAAATTATTGAGACACATCCAAACATTCTAATTTTGATATTATCAGCAGGGTTTAAAATTACTTTTCAAATTTGTTCAGGTCTACAAGTGTTCGTTTAGAGAAGATAGCAAAAGAGCTCGATGAAGAGGTAAGGCCATAGATTTCTTACTGCAATTAGAACTTTAACATTTGTGTGTGGCTTTTTCCCTTCGATTACAGCAAATTGCTTTTGAGCAGCTGTATATTTTGTAGCAAATAACAACAGTTGATTCCTTGGTATTCATAAGTATGCCATTGTTGTCACTGCTAAAATATTTTCATTATGATTTCTGTACTGTAACTGCACATTTCTTTCCAGAACTTGTTTTTTTACCATATTTTTAAGTTGGCGGAGAGCATGATACAAATATCCCACATAGATTTTAAAAATGGAAGGTAGTGTTTCCAGAGGAGGAAGGCCATGCTTTGCATTGTTTGGAATTAGTAAAAGGACCCTATTTCTTGCCCAGCTTTGCACCTTACTGCTTCTACAAATTCAGATGTTGCTGTGTACCACTCAATGTATTGCTCATGCAGGTGCATATCAAGACCTTACCTTACATGTATGTTTCTCTGCTCCTGGAGTGACTGCTTAGGCAGGTCTACCAGGTTTGTCAAATCTAGATGATCAAACAGTATTTAAATTGCAGAGCTCCTGGCCATAGACATCCTGGGCTGGATTTGACCACGTGTTCTGATACATTGTGCTTGCAGCAGGCAGATAGACTGGCTTCCTTCCTCCATTACAGACTACCCTGAGTGCATGAGCTGTGTTTTATCGTATAAGAATACCGCTCTTGTGTGTGTAATTAGTGGTGTATTTTTTTAAATATATCCAGATAACTTCAAGGAAGAATGTAGAGTCTGCAGTCAGGCAGTTAGAGAGAGAGAAGGCTCTTCTTCAGCATAAGAATACAGAATACCAGAGAAAAGCAGAACATGAAGCAGATAAGAAACGCAATTTGGAAAATGAGGGTATGTTGAACCATGCTTGAAGGTTCCATTTTGATGTGGGTTTTTAATACTTAAAATAAATGAATTATAGTTCCAGTTGAAGCGTTTTCATGACAGTGGTTAACAATGTTGAATTGTTTCTGTTGCAGTTAACAGTTTGAAAGACCAACTTGAAGATTTAAAAAAGAGGAATCAGAACTCTCAAATATCCAATGAAAAAATCAGTCAACTACAAAGACAGGTATGCCAGCTTTATAAATGTATATTTTTAAAAAATCACTGCTTGAAGTACAGATTTTGGTAACAGTGGAGGGATTTGAAATGTATAATTGGGTTTTAAAAGCTGTTCTTTCTCATCAGGTTTTGGTGCTCAAAAGTAATCTTAAAATATACTCCTTCTTATTTCTTTAATCCATAAAACCTAGTATTCTGTAGTAGAAATAGTGGGGTTTATATTTTAATTGTTTCTGAAGTATGTTTTTATCAATCTTAGTTGGATGAAGCCAATTCCTTGCTGCGGTCAGAGTCTGATACTGCAGCCAGGTTAAGGAAGAACCAGACAGAAAGCACAAAGCAAATCCAGCAGCTGGAAATTAATAATAGAGAACTACAAGATAAGAACTGCCTGCTAGAGAATGCAAAACTCAAACTGGAGAAGGAGTATCTCAATCTTCAGTCAGCTCTAGAATCAGAAAGGAGAGATCGAAGTCATGGATCAGAGATTATCAGTGATTTACAAGGTATTCCTGCAAATCTTTTGAAGTTAAGATTGCTTCTTGTTTCTGGTTTGGGTGGTGTTATTTGAGTTTCAGACTGTGACTAGATAAGTGTGCTGTTTTATAAAATATTATGTAATTGTGAAGAGCATTTAAGAGAAAATGTGTGATAACATCTATAAAACATTACTGATAACTTTTAAAATCACCCCAAAGGAGACATTATTTATAGTCAGAATTAGAAGCTGTTACATTTCAAAAATGTTATCTCTAAATAGCTAAAGTACGGTCTTGTTTTCACACACTGCCCAACCTCATTGATATTTTGGTAACTTTTAGGTCGAATATCTAGCCTTGAAGAAGAAGTGAAAAATGGAAAGAGTGCATTAGCCAAACTGGAAATGGAGAAGAGACAATTGCAGGAAAAGCTCACAGATTTAGAAAAGGTAACAGCACTGCTAAATGAACATTGGTGTTACATTCTTAGGAAGTTTTTGAATTTGTACTTTTATTACTTGAGACATTGAGACCAAACCTATACAAAAAGTAAACCTTATTTTCTGCGTGGTTTTTTTTTTAATTTGAGAAGTGCGGGGAAAAAAGACATCATTTCCCATACAATCATGGTACATTATACTTCTGAAGTGCATAACTACATAATAACGTACTCCAGTGTGTAGCTTAACAGTACAGTAGCAACATTTCATTTGATGTGTGGAGTTCATTTAAACTCTCATTATTGCCAAAAAAAGAGTCTCAGCTAATAGGATTTTTTAAACGAATTTGTTATTGAAACAAAAGTCTTGAAAAATTTCTTCAATAAACTTAATCTTTGAGCTGCTCTTATTACAGAATGTTGGTTTTTAAGGCAGTAATTCTGTACTTGTTTGCAGGCGATGTCATTATACATTTTTAGAGCAATTTGGCATTCACAAAAAAATTTGTAGAAATGAGTTCTCAGTTAGTTCCTTAGCCTTCGCTCTCTCTTCTACTCTGCATCCTTCCAAGCAGCATGTTACTGTTGTTCAAAATTTTGCCACTGACCTGATGTATTTAATGTTTTATTTCAATGTTATTTTTTCTTTAACAGGAAAAGAGCAACATGGAAATAGATATGACATATAAATTTAAAGTTATGCAGCAGAACCTTGAACAAGAAGAAGCTGAACATAAAGCTACAAAAGCACGATTAGCAGACAAAAATAAGATCTATGAGTCCATAGAGGAAGCAAAATCTGAAGCCATGAAAGGTATGTATTTGATATCACAGTTGGACTTAGGGGTGAATTACACAAAGTAGATAATATAATCTTTCACTGTGCAGATTCTGGTGCATCTCATGGCAACAGAAATATCTTGAAGAGAGGGATAATTACCAAAAAATTCCAGAAGATGGCTCTTACTTTTGAATTAAATGGCTTATGTTTATTGCAGCTAATTAAAAAGCTACCTATAGATCCTGTCCCTCCAATTGCAGAGCATTCACAAAAGTTTTGAGCATGCAGGTCTTCAGAAGAGGCAAAAATGATTCAGTAGTAATGGCTGAGTCACTTGGCATACCAGGTTCCTAAACAGCTTCAGCTTTTTGATTTTACAATATCACAGTCAGAGCAAAGTAGATTTAAATGTTTTATTTTCAAAATCCCACCCTTTCTGTTCATCTCAGAGGTGTTGCAGATAAATTGGAAGTTATCTAGAAACTCAAAATTAGGAAATAGCTCTGTCAGAAATGCTTGCAAAATCATCCTCTGGGTGTGTGTTTGCTGTGAAAATTTTAATTAATCACTTTTAAGTAGTCTTTTTCTTCAGTTTTAAAAGGAGAATCATATGGCTTATTGTTAGTACAGAGTAGACATCCTCTTCCCTTTGACCTCTAAAATCTGCTGTTTTACACTTCACTGATGCCTTTTATCTTTTACTTCACAGAAATGGAGAAGAAACTTTTGGAAGAGAGAGCTTTAAAGCAGAAAGTAGAAAATCGGTTGTTGGAAGCTGAAAAGCAGCGCTCCATGTTGGACTGTGATCTCAAACAATCGCAACAGAAAATAAATGAGCTCCTTCGGCAAAAGGATATACTGAGTGAAGATGTAAGGAGCACTGACAAAAGGAGTCTTGAGTCAAACCTTGTTTTCAGTGTCCGAATATTTTTCCTGTTATAGCTGTACTTAGAAATATTTGTTAATGAAAATGGCAGCAAAGTTTTCCTTCTCTGTCTTTGGAACTTCAAAAAGTCTACTTCGTGGAATGTGGTGTCATTTTTCTGAAATATTTCAGCATTATTCATCTTAAAAGGTTTTTCTTCTGTAGTGGTAAATGCTGTGAGATTGACATGGAAAAAACTTGCTAATTTAATGTGGGCTAATGCCTTTATTCGGAAAGCAGCTTTGATTTACCAAAAGATGTAAAGGAAGTCAATTAGAGACTGTCTAAATCTTGCTTTCCTGTGTAGATCTGTAAAATTCACAGGTTTCTGTTTCTTTTTCAGGTAAAAAACTTGACATTAAAAATAGAGCAAGAAACACAAAAGCGCTGTCTCACTCAAAATGACCTCAAGATGCAAACGCAGCAGGTCAACACCTTGAAAATGTCAGAGAAGCAGTTAAAACAGGAGAATAACCACCTTCAGGAAATCAAATTAAGTCTGGAAAAACAAAACAATGAACTCCGCAAGTATGCAAGTTGCTCTATATGTTTTACTCACGTTACTGTTTTGAAATATTTTTGGAACAAAAGTTGAGAGCAAAATTAATTTTAAAAAATTGCTGCAAAGAATATGCTGTTCTACAGTGCAAAACTTAATTATTCTTTAAAACAATTTACAGTGACTCTAATTGAGACTTGCCCTAGTGATTCAGCAATGTATGGGTTTGTATTAAAAGATGTTTGTTATCCTGAAAGTCTTAAAACGCACAGCTTAAATATGAGTCTGAAGACTTCAGAGAAACACTTATTTAACTGAATGTCTAGGTATTTTTTTAAATGATGTAGGACTTCAGTGAAGAGGAAAGTTACTGGAATTATTAGTCTGGGAGAGCTTATCAGACTTGGAAATTAATACTACTGCAGAGCTACAAAGCATAACCATTGGAAATACCTAGTACTACAGATCTTTAAACACATTTGTTGGACCTTCAGATAGGAGTGTCAACAGTTCTTCAAGGTCTTACAAGTAGTATTTGCACCTGATACTAAGTAAGGAAATAAATAATATTTTTTTTTACATGAAGAACTTTCTTGTGAATGAAAAGACAAGATTGCCACACATCAGGTGAATCTCAATCCTAGCTCCTTTATGACTTCTAATGTTTTATCTCCCTGTGCTTTGTCTTTTCTGTCAGCAAGATACACTTAGTCATGTAGAAGGTGGCCATAATGTGGAACACTGGCAGAAGTCTTTTCTGCTACATTTCTATTGTTATGGAACTGACTGTTGTTTTAATAACAGATGACTTCAAGAAAATACACATGTCAAGGAATACAGTCATTCACAGACTGTGCTCTAGCAAACGACAGACCCAAAACAACCAGTCAGATCAGTGACATTTTATATGGAAATAAGATTCCATTGGTGGCTGTTTACCTGATCAGTGTCTCTTACTGGTTAAACTTTGTGACACTGTTGTAGTTGGTGTGTTAACAGTATTAAACTGACTTGTTATTAGTGCAGTATTCTCAGCTGTACAAGTGAGAAAGAGAGCTGGTACCCAGAGGAAGCTTCAGGTTTAATAGCTGATGATACTTAGGTCAGGAAATCGTTGGCGATCTCAAGAGTGTGAATGCTGTCTTTTCTGTTTACTGCTTTAGAATATCTTCATATCTCTTAAGTGTGTTCTTCCTTTCTAGGGAACGCCAAGATGCAGATGGGCAAATGAAAGAGCTTCAAGACCAGCTCGAAGCTGAACAATATTTCTCAGTAAGTTTTATGCTGCTTTATTTTTATATTAATCTGTTTACTGAGTACAATCTTGGATTTTCTTCTTCCCCCTCAGCCATCAGATGTTTCACGTCTGTAACCCAAAGCTACTTTTTGCTCTTGTGCCTGTCTTCAGTGTTGTCTGCAGCCTTGATCTTGATCACTGAGCAGTACGAAAGAGCTCATGTTGAGAAATGTCCCAGCTTTGTGGGGGAGTTCAGAAGGAGAGAGTCAAGCAGCTCATTTTTCCACAGTGTGAATAATTTTCTGCTGGTTTCAAGCCTTTTGCATTCAGCATCTCTTCCATGCTGTATGGTAGAGAAGAGTTGTATTCTCACATGGTGTGACAAAACATGTGCACTTACGGCTCAGAAGGAAATTTTGCATTACGACCAAACTTGGTAGTGATCTGTTGGGAGTTTTTGATTTATTGTGGTAAGGTGCACCAGAATAAATAGGTAATGTACTTAAAAATCATCGCTGGCATGTGGAGGTTATTTTTTATTAACAGTGCACAGCCAGTTGCACTGCAAGATACGCCAAAAGGCTTGTTTCAATATTAACAGAAAATTAAGATTTCCTTGTGGATTTAGCTCGGTGACGAAAAGGCCTAGCTAAAGTTTTATAGATGAAAACGTTACACACGTTAAAGGAGAGTAAGGGGGAGTTGAGGTCAGTTGACTGCTGTAGATGGGCCAGAGAGAGACAATCTGTCTTGAAAACGCTGCAGTAAGTACACTTGGAGTTGTTTGTCACTTAACCTGTAGTCAGTCATTTGAGTGGACAGAGCAATATAATGTTTCTTTCATTTTCTTCAGAGTTCTAGATTTGTATTAATTCGATGAAATTTTGAATTTCAAATTATTTTCTAATTGGTTCTTCCCTTATTCCTCTATTTCTTTTTGTTTTTTAACTCTCCTGTTGGTTTCATGGATTTATATGATTAGAATCTAAACTCCAACTCTAATTACATCAGACAATGATTTAAAATAGCAGAGAAAAATAAATTAATTCTTTTCCCTGCTTCTGATACTTCTGATTTTGTACAAAATAGTGATTTATCTTATCATTTAGAGTATCTTTAACAGTATGTATACAGACATAGAAAATGTATATCATACATCTATCCATTCACAAATATACAAGTTAAAAAAGGAACAACAACAAAGTAAAATAACCAAAACACATTTGTGAAAGATGATGACATTTAGATAAGTTTAGAGAAGGCATTGCACACTTATACTCTTAGTAAGTGTGATTAGGGAACTGCATACCATGTCAACTTGTATAATTTTTGTGGACCTTCAAGAATATAGAAATCACATAATTTTCTTTCCAACTTTAAATTCTAGACTCTGTATAAGACACAAGTTCGAGAACTTAAAGAAGAATGTGAGGAAAAGACCAAAATTTGTAAAGAAATGCAGCAAAAGATACAGGAGTTACAGGATGAGAGGTAGGTTTTGCTAGTTGTACTACTAATACATAAAAGATCAGGGTGGCTTTTTGTTGTTTTCTTTCCCCCACCTTCCTAACCTACCCATTTTAAAGTTAAAAGTATATATCAATAATTTGCAGAGATTCTTTGGCTGCTCAGCTAGAGATCACTTTGACAAAAGCAGATTCAGAACAACTTGCCCGTTCCATTGCTGAAGAACAGTACTCTGATTTGGAAAAAGAGAAGATTATGAAAGAGCTGGAGATTAAAGAGATGATGGCGAGGCATAAACAGGAACTTACTGAGAAAGATGCCACCATAGCCTCGGTGAGTTACATATTTTGGTAGAGGTTGTAGAGCTTGAGCTTTATTTGCAGTTTGAGATTTTTTATTTCCATTGCTGTTTAGCAGCTTTAGAGATATACAAGTATATCTAACATATATTAAATGTTAGATATAATATATTTTAAAATAGATATAAAATAGATATAAAATATTTTAAAAATACTTACTTCTTATGATTGAAATTCAAAAATCCCTTACCATGTTTCTTCCATGCATTTCTCTGACCATTCTTTCTTCTGTGCCCCTACCCCTCTTACAGCAAGTCCTCATCCTTATCCTGGTTCCACTCTGCAGCATTTCCTTCTGTCCTGTAATGGTTCATATGCCAAATGAGTTTTATTACATGGTCACATGTTCTTTTTTTTTCTAGTTGGAGGAAGCAAATAGGACCCTAACTAGTGATGTGGCTAACCTTGCTAATGAGAAAGAAGAACTAAACAATAAACTGAAGGAAGCACAAGAACGTACGTATTCTCTGAACCAAATGTGATTTAAATTGAAACCAGGTTTGTTCTTCAGTAGTACTATATTCTTTTGTAATGAGTTTTCATAGATTTTTTTTTTTAATTACCTTGCTACAGAAATTACAAAGCTAAAAGAAGAAGAAGCAAATGTAGGAAATATTAAAGCACAATTTGAGAAACAGTTGTTGAATGAAAGAACATTAAAAACCCAGGTAAGCAAATGTATTTAAATGAATGTAGAGATAGTGTTCATGAATCAAATAATTTTTAATACAAAACTTTCCATAGTAAACTATTGACATGTACTAGTAATGCTTTATTTGTTTTTGCTCTGAAAGAAAATATATTGGTTTTTTTCTTTCTTCTATTAAGTAGACTTTCAGTGTAGTGAAACTGGATCCTTATGATTTGTAATAGAGGGACATCTAATCCAGATGTATTCCAACAGCAAAAGTCTTCATTTTTGTCAAATGATTTGATATGTTACTGGTTTCAGTCTTGATTTATATTCTTCTATAAGTTCTATAAAGAAGTACTTTTCTGATTTTAATCCAGATTGTCTTTTATAACAAGTGGCATTTTAATACAAAGATAAATTTTGGGTCTAGCTAGTGAAAATGGAAGGGATTATTTAAATGAGTGAAAGTGCTCACACAGCTAATGCTTGCTTCAAGTAAAAATGGCATCATTACCTTCTTTTATATTTTATGTAATACATTGCATTAAAGCAACCTTGCAGTACTGGATTGCAGAGTTCTTAGTTTATATTTAAAAGTGCCTGGTTATAGACAGGAGAGAAGACTTTATTTCTTCACAACATAGTTCTTTGCATTTATTAATGTGGTTTTTGTCGCTTTTTTCTTTCCCATGGGAAGGCTGTGAATAAATTGGCTGAAATCATGAATCGGAAGCCCCAAATCAAACGTGGAGCTGACACTGATGTACGGCGGAAGGAGAAGGAAAATAGGAAGCTGCATATGGAACTGAAGTCTGAACGAGAAAAGTTAACCCAGATGATGATCAAATATCAGAAGGAGATAAATGAAATGCAGGCAGTAAGATCCTTTTGCAAATATAAACATTGCAATATTCTCTGTAAAATCATAGTATTGATACAGACTTTAAGGTAGCGTATCCATTCTCTATTCCTGAATTTCCCCAACCAAAAGAAATACACAGAATATATATTGAGATTGGCTACAAATTCTGTATCATTTTCTACTTATATTTTCTCTGAGTAACCAAATATTGTGATAATAGGAAATCTTGCAATTTATCCCTGCAGCAAATAGCAGAAGAGAGTCAGATACGGATTGAACTGCAGATGACTCTGGACAGCAAAGACAGTGACATCGAACAGCTTCGTTCCCAGCTGCAGTCGCTGCACATTGGGCTGGACAACAGTAGCATAGGCAGTGGACCTGGAGAGGCTGAGGCAGATGATGGATTCCCTGGTATGTTAGATTTATTAATATTTCTGTATTAACTGGGTTTATACTAGTGTTGATGTTCTGATGATTCTGTGACTTTTCATCTTCATCTATTTCTCCCATCTTATTGATCCTTTGATAGCAATCACTTGTCCACCTGCTACCTAAATCTGTCTGTTGTAATACTTCACCTTACATTTATTTAAAGAATTTTTTTTAAATTCTGTTGTGCTCCATTAGAACTAAATACGTTTTTCACTTTATTTTGGTGGTTACTTTTCAATTACTGTGTGTATGTGATGAAACGTAAAACTAATACTCTCTTCTAAGAGATTCTATTTTGACTTCTTTTCTACTTTTCCTCCTTTATGCTTTATGTTTAGTCCATATCACTCAATCCCACACTATGGAATCCATGTCCTTTACCTATCAGCACTCTTCTACCTCTGTCAGTATTGCCACTAAGCCTTCCAGTTCTCGCATGCTTCTTGATTCCGATTCTGACTCAGAGGAAGAACCTTTGTCTTGTTCCCACAGCCCTACAGAAGTTGATAACACAGGTGACATCCCTGAGAACTGTTTGGTTTTGTTCTTACTGTGTCCTTTTCTCTGTTTCAAAGCTAACACTATTAATACATAATTAAAGAAACATAAACCAAATCTGGCAGCTAACACGCTGCAGTGGCAGTAAACATTGCCATCAAAGACATGAGAGAGTTTGCTTGAACAAATAACTGGCCTGTTTTCTCTAAAAGTTTGCAAATGCTTGCTGACAGTTACAAACCGGCTGTTTTTATTGAAGCATTGAATAAATTAGCCTTATAGCTTGTTTTCAAGGTAGCCTCTACACAGTATGTGCAGCTCTCTGTATGACCCTAGGTACTGGATACCAAAAATTCAAATCTGTGTGTTTAAGTGTGGTAACATCTAACTCCTCACGTCTAAACATACATTATTTTCTTCTAGAAATTCAGTCTCCTGAGTATTACATTGTTTTGCCTTAAAAGTATATTATGAGTGATAAGGCCCTGGTAAAACAGAGTTCTCTGTTTTATTAATTCTATATTCATATTATATGACTACACATACACCCTTTACAGCTTCTGTTTAGTGTTAATGTTAGAGGTGGGTTTTTTAGTTGCATTCAAATTTCTGTATTGTACTTGACATTCCTTTAAAGTGTGAATACCTTTCCACTGAAGGTAGAACCTCTTTTGGGATTTTGACATTACTTCATCAAACTAGAGTAAAGAATAAGGCATTTCCTGTGTTTTCCTCATTCTCTGGTTTTTGCTGTGAAGCTTCTAATAAAAGAAAAGCTATGTACATACATATTTTTCCCTTGTTAGCTGCTGTTGTGGTATGTGCATGCATTTGCTTTGTTCTAAAGTAAAAATCATAGCTAACCTGGACTTTTTGCTGACATAATTACAAAAGATTTGAGGTAGGATGGTGTCTTCTGTTGTTATTTCCCTCTTAGTGTTTGTAAGCATCTATTGTGAGAAATTTGGAATATTCTGCCCTTTTTCTGATCTGTTAGTATTGAATGGACACCAGAAGTGAAGAAGTATAATCAGAAGGTCTCCTTTTGTCCAATTTCATGCAATAGTATTAGATTACAGAAAAAAATAGGAAAAACATAATATTTTAGGAAATAGGAGAAACATGCATATTTATTTTTGCCCTGCATGTGCTTCCTGGATATGGGATAGACTATTTTTTTGCATCAGCATTATGCTTGCTGCACTTGCTATGAGGTGTAGTTGAAAGGAACAATATAAGGTGGCAGGTATGAGGCAAAACACATTACAGAACTGCTTCATGTACGTGATATGTGTGTTACAATAGGTGATGAACAGCAATGCTGGTAGGGCAGTAAACATTGAAGACAGTGTGTATCTGTGTATCTTGCTTTCAGTCTCTCTAGACACAAAGAGAATTCTGTTAATATCTAGTAATTATTTGTTACACTATGTTAAACACGGGCAGGAACCTGCAAATGCCTTGTGATGAGAAGGAAAATAGTTTTTGTAATTTTGGAATATATTTCAGCTCATTCCATGATTTTGTGTTTGGTAATGCTTAACACTTCAATATTTTTGATTTGGAGGTTCCTCAGCAGTAATAGAGGTTATCTGCTAGGGTAGGAAACTCATTAGAAAAATATTATTGCAATTGAGTAGTTCCTCTTAATAAAACATAGGGGGAAGAAATGCTTGTGTTAAGTGCAGCTATAAATACAGGGTCAAAGGGTATGTGATCCTATGTATCACCAAGCTCTGGGAAAGTGTGATCCTGTTGAGCTTCTGGTGACTACTGAAATGTGTATGTCAAGCAACAGCTGAGCCCTTAATAATCTTGATAAATCAAATCTGACAAATGTGCCACTGTAATATAAAATACTGCAGGTGTGTGGAAGGGCAGTTGAATTCAGGCAAGGTGTAAGGATTAGCCAAAAATTACTTTTTTTGAATTAGAAAGCCTAGGAGATACAGGTAGAATTAGGAAAAGAAAAATTTACAGAACAAAAAGTATGAATTAGAATACTAAACTGACATTTTCCCTAGCATATAGGGTGTATAAGTTATTTGTGTTGGTAATTTGACTTTTTTTTTTGTCTCAGATCAGATGTTGTGTGGTCTGTACTAATATCTTTAGGTGCTGTTGTAAAAGGTAAAGGTTGATAGGCATAAGGCATTTAAGACTTGAAAAAGTTACTAAAGGGAATGTGTGTGCTATAATTGCAAGTTTGTTCTTCCCCTTCCTCCTTGTGCCTACTACTTTTTGTGATTGCATTGCTGGTTATTGGCTGTATTCAGGGGCACATTGTTTAATGTATTCCTGAACATTTACCGTGATAAACTGTGCAAGACCTTGTACTGTTAAATAGTTCATCTTCTCATATTTGCTCTCTTGCTTTATTATTGATCTTCAATAACTTTTAAAATGCACAGTAGTCTCAAAAATAATGTTTTGTCTGTTCTTTAATACATTTCTCTTTTTCAGAATCAAGATTGGAAGGCTGGCTCTCAATGCCCGTTAGAAATAACACTAAAAAATTTGGATGGGTTAAAAAGGTAAGAAATCCAGATTTATGGTCTTGTTTCATGCATAGTCTCAATTTTAAACTTACTGTAGGTTTTCAACACTTCAGTTTTTCTTTGATATGTGTTCTCTCATTACTTAAATGTATAAAATATGTTAGCTGGTGTAGCTACATCTGAGAGGAGCAGCTTAAGACAATTGCCATAGTTTAAGACACCTCTTTGTATAGCCAGAGGTGAGAACACTCAGTCATGATCTTCAAAGGTTTAGACATGCCATAAGCATTCCCAGCAGTATGGCATAGCTTGAATTAGGCAGAGTCTGGAAACAGATGCTCTCGATAATTTCCTTATTTAGGAGATAAGACTAAAAACTACTCCTCCTGCCTAGTTCAATGTTCATTTGTTTACTGCTTCTCAGTAACCTCTTTGATGAGTCTTTGTCCAAAATGTAACATACACATTTTCATACCAATTTCCTTACTGCTGAGTCATGCAGTTAATTCTAGGCAAAATTCTGGAAGGAGGACATCTTTTAGGTAATTAGCTTCTTAGTGAACATTGCTAGCTATTCTGGTAAGTATAATAGTGATCTTTTTAAGTATGATCCCTATTAGTTGTGACCTGCACACGTGAAATAGGCAGAGGATAACAGCTACCCTCTCTACAAGTCCAAGTGAAAATAAAATCAATAAAATAGAAAGGAAAAGCTTATATCCAACTTTCTTCCAGACTTTTATTTCTGTTTCTTCATAGATATTTAAATATGTTTAAATATCAGTTAATCTGATAACATAACTTGACTTAACAAGTAATCAGAATTTTGTTTGTTATGCAATGAATTCCTTGGCATGGACCTAGTATACAGTACTACTGTTGTCCATTTAGGTACCATTTAATCAAATTGCAGAAAAATATTGCTGCAACGTATGTGATAGATAATTGCTGTGATATATTTTACATCTGTGATGAGCTGGATTAAAACATGTTTTATCCTTTTGTCTCCTAACAGTATGTAATTGTAAGCAGCAAGAAGATCCTGTTCTATGACAGTGAACAAGATAAAGAACAATCTAATCCCCACATGGTATTGGATATAGAGTAAGTGTTGGCATGTGTGGTTCCTTCTGATTTGTAGGTGAACTCTGTTGGAAAGACCTGTGACCAAAGGCCTTCCGAGGTCCAGTCTGGGAGCACAACATCACATGGGACATGACTTTTTAAAATCTGAACTAGAGAGCTGGACCCTTGGGTACCCACTGTGGTGAAGAGTTGGGTTTGCTGTTGGCACTGGTGCAGGAGGAGCAGTGTGGTGCTCAGGCTGATCCAGGGAGCTGCACTGAGCCCTGGTGTAGCTGAACTGCTCTCACTAGCTCAGCTAGACATTCCTCTCATACACTTGGGAGCAAAGCATGGAGTACAAAGCACTTGGGAGTAAAGAAAACTGTAGCAGAGCAGCTATCATTTTCAGTGTTTGTATATTTTTTCTTACAACATGGCCTTACAGGTGGGTTGTATAGTTAATTTATTTTCTTAATAAATGCAGAACACGGCTATTCAGAGGTTGGAGCATGGGGACAGGATTGTGTTAGAAAGCTGCCAGCAGCCATTAAAGTTACATGATGATGGTTTCTCAGTGCTTTCTCAAATATAGCTGGATGCTCGTGACTTCTTTTTATTTAGGGTTTTTGGGAGTTCATGTGCAGGGTTGAAAGATAGGACTTTATCAAGTGATTAGAAATCTGGACAAATTTGACAAATTTTTAATGCCTCTAAGTTTTAATGTGGTATGTTGTATCCTAACTTAGTCTGTCAAATTTATCATTTTGGTAACATTAATTTTTGTCCTTATTGAAACAATTTCCTATAGCAAACTCTTCCATGTCCGACCAGTCACTCAGACTGATGTGTACAGAGCAGATTCCAAGGAAATTCCTAGGATATTCCAGGTATTCATCAATAAATTAATGTTTCTGGTGTAACAGACACAGTATTTCAGACATTGTCAAAAATACTGTCTAATTAAATATTTACTAAAAAAAAATTGAAAAATCGTTTCTAGTGTAATTCTTTAATCTTTGTACTTAGATAATGACTCTGAATTTGTATTTGCCATCTAGGAGTAATTGAGATTATTTTGCTTTCATTCTAGATCCTATATGCTAATGAAGGAGAGAGCAAAAAGGAACAGGAATTTCCTGTGGAGCCCATGGGAGAGAAGTCAAATTACATTTGTCACAAAGGACATGAGTTTATACCTACTCTTTACCACTTCCCAACCAATTGTGAAGCTTGTATGAAGCCACTGTGGCACATGTTTAAACCTCCTCCTGCTCTGGAATGTCGCCGCTGCCATATCAAATGTCACAAAGATCACATGGATAAAAAAGAAGAGATTATAGCGCCTTGCAAAGGTAAACAGCAAGTATTTGAATATGCAGATAGTGCTGGAGTCACAAGGCATTCTAAGAGATCAGAGGATTCTAGTGATGGTCTGAGACCAACTAAACATGAAGGTTGATTTGTCTTTTATTAGTACATGGCCATCAGCCCCTTTCTGAGGGTGTCTCCATGAGGGTCACTCTCTGCTGTGAGTTCATGGCACGTGGCTGTGGTGGGCACGTACCTGTTGTCTTGTCATCCTCATGCAGCAGAGTGCGGTGGTTTTAGGGTGCTCACACTGTGTGTTGTGCTCTTTGCTGTGGGAAACAACAGTGCTATGGAAGGGGTTACATTTGGTGAAGGTTGCTCCTTGTGACTCACTGTTATATAATTTCTTGGTCTCGGTCACACCTCTTTGTGTTCCCCGTGGTTTTTTCCACATGAATGTGTATCTTCCACAGTACTAAGTTGTTACTCTCTAAGTATAAGGAGGAGGCACAGTCAGCAGCCAGGAAACCTGATGGTTCGTTTTGCTTTTGATTTCTCTGCTGATTTCTCTGTGCTGACTATGACAGTGTGGTAATCTGACAGCTAATTTTTGATATGGGGCCGTGTTTAGAATAAGAACAATATTCATTTTTATTGTTTAATTCTTATTACAGTGTACTATGATATTTCTACGGCAAAGAATCTACTACTGTTAGCTAATTCTACGGAAGAACAGCAAAAATGGGTGAGCCGACTGGTGAAAAAAATACCCAAGAAGCCTCCAGCACCAGACCCCTTTGCTCGATCGTCTCCCAGAACTTCCATGAAGGTACAGCCAAACCAGTCCGTCAGACGACCAAGTCGACAGCTTCCTCCAAACAAACCCAGGTGACATAAGAGCTGCTATTTAACTTATTGTGTTAAATGTTTTACTACAATTGGTTTCAATTCCTTATTCAGTGTAGAAGGACTCATGCTAATGTCTCATGATTCCTAAAAGGATAGTCTTATCAGATTCTTCTGATCTGGTAAAAATTGTACATACAAAAATCATTAATTTGCCACTGGATCACTTTTAAGGAGCAGAATCCTAAACTGTGCTGTGGAAGTGATAGCATTCTGCAGGTAGCATTTATATGATTGCGCAATGCAGAGTTTCTGGGTTTTTTTTTTCCCAGTTTGCTTTTTTCATCACCTGCAGTACTAGCTTATATCTGCCTCTATCAGTTCCCAATACTGGCAGCCTGTGAAAAGGTTCGTCTGACTTATTTCGTTCTTTGCAGTATTCCAGTTTAGCAAAGGCTTAACATTTTTCCCCAGAGAGGTAATCGGGCAGTGCCTAGACAGGATTGCTGTCCCTGTTTCTGTGACCAAACTGGCACCAGTATCTCAGCTGGCTGGGTGAGCTCTGGGCTGGGTGAGTGGCTGGAGTTAGTAGAGAATGCAGGGAAGCACACTCTTGCTGTGATGCTGCTGTTACCACAAAACATACTTATGCTATGAAGAGTAAGATCTTAATACTGGTATTTTAATGGGTGGAAATGCATAGTTAAAGGACTTAAAATAATTTAATTTCACGTCCCTCCTAATCTTCATACAGTCTAATTTTTGCTGATTTAATTTACATATTTAAAAGAGAATCAGACCGCATAATCTGGATTTTAAATTAATAGGGTTTTTTTATTATAATCATGAAGAAAAAAAGTGTTTTAATCACTTTTTAGGGACCAAGTACTGAAGAGTTTCTTTGTGCAAAACTAACCAAAATATCAGTGATAGGATTGAAGCATGAATCAAGAAAACATTCTTGACAACTTGGGGGACAAGTAGATTACTTTTCTTCTGCATAGTATTTACAGTCTAACTTAGTGGTGTTACTCTGTTTCTTGCTGTTAACATATAAAGGTATATTATAAATTCTGATTCTTTTTCAATAGCTATTCTTAGGTGTTCTGAAAATAATTCTCCTTCCAACACCCTTTTTTCAATCTTCACAAACTTTTGTACTAAATGCTTTCATAGCACAGTATTTACCATGCTATATTGGTGGAAAAAAGAGGAGGATTAATATTTTTCTGTATAAAGCATTTAATTTTTCAGTTTAAGTTTCTAAGTTAGCCTTGCAAATGTACCTAACAGATGAAAAGTATAGTTCTGTGAGGTCATGTCACCTATCACCCTGCTAATGCAGGTCTGTCAAACCAGTGGGAATTTGTATGGATTTGAACTCCTTTAATTAGTAACCACATACTCATAAATTACTGTAATTGCTATGGCAAATTTATATCTCAGTGTTGCTTCTGTAAGGCTTTTCTGCAAGGGCTTACCATATGGAATAATTAATTTTCCCTTATGAACTTTATTAAGAATGAAGATGTAGTTGCCAGTTCAATCTAGGGACTGAGTGGCTGGGGACAAGCAGTGGGCCCTGGCAGGCAGGCAGGCTCTGGGACTGCACCAAGAGGAACAGAGCTGGATGATTGAGGGAAGGCATTATCCCCCTCTGCTCCCTCCAGAGTCTGCAGCACAACACTGCCTCCACGTTTGAGCCCCCAGAGCCCAGTCAGAGAGCAAGGCACTAGGGAAGGACCAAGCAGAGGGCAGCAGGATGGTCAGAGCAGACGCCTGAGGGAGCTGGGCTTGTTCAGCCCGGATGATGGACATCTCCAGGGGCTCCCATAGCAGCCTGGCCCAGCCTGTGGGAAGGGCATCCAAGAGACAGAGCCAGGCTCATCAGTGCTGCATGGTGGCAGGGTGAGAAACAAGGGGCTCCCTTGAACCTGGAGCCACTCAGCTGGATAGAAGGAAAAGCCAATGCAGAGAGGGAGGCCAATGAGGCTGGGCGGGCTCCATCCCTGGAGGCTCTCTGATGGACATCTCCAGGGGCTCCCATAGCAGCCTGGCCCAGCCTGTGGGAAGGGCATCCAAGAGACAGAGCCAGGCTCATCAGTGCTGCATGGTGGCAGGGTGAGAAACAAGGGGCTCCCTTGAACCTGGAGCCACTCAGCTGGATAGAAGGAAAAGCCAATGCAGAGAGGGAGGCCAATGAGGCTGGGCGGGCTCCATCCCTGGAGGCTCTCAACACCTGACAGGACAAGACCTTGAGCATCCTGGGCTGGCCTTGCAGCTGACCCTGCTTTGAGCAGGAGCTTGGGCTAGAAACCTCCTGAGGTCCCTTCCAAGCTGCATGGTCCTAAAAATGCTGTTCCTGCTAGGAATTTCACACAATGATTGTTTCTTCAAGGTTTCCATGGCTGTTATTCTTAGTGAGGAGTTAAGAAAGGGCAGACCAGTTTTTCATACAGACCATATAATTTCTGTTGAGCCATTCAGTTGGATCGTGCCAAAAGGATAATTCCAAATTGAAAAAAGCCAACTGTAATGTATTTTACTTCCTAATAAATTAAGTGTTATAGCCATAGTTCATGTAACAAATGAATACTGAGCCTTTTCAGGGCTATATCACATTTAAAGGTTTAAATAGTTTAAAGCCTGAAAATCCAAATTCCCCTGAAACCTATTTTGTTTAAACCATGTGATTAACTGTGTTAAACAATGTAACATGTTTATATTGATACTCAGTTAGGGTAAGGTTTCCATGCCTGCATCCTGTGCTCAGCATATAACCCTGATTAGGATCCTTTCATCTCACTGGAGAGGTGACTGGGCTGGGTTTCATTTGTTGTAGCTATAGCAGTTGCAAGTTAATATTTAAGATATTTGTCTGAGATTCTTTAATTACAACAGACAGACATGAGTGCTTCTAGACAATGATTCACCCCATCCCAAAATAAATGCCTCAGATAAGTAAAATGACTCATTTGCTTGACAGGGTTTGCCTTGCTTGCCTTCTTTGTTCTGTAGTGACCATACAAGGAGCACAGACAGGAAGGCCTAGACAACAAGATGATATATCCTCTTTTTTGGCATTGCTTAACTTTAAATAACGAGCTACATTATAGCTGTATAGTGTAATCACCCTGTATTTGGGATATAGTAAAATCCTGCTGTATTTGTTTGTATATTCAGATGAAGCTATCATACTCAGCTATCTTACTTATTTTTTGAGTTCTTTTCAGCACTCAAAATTACTTGATTTTATTGGAAAAATTGTTAGCTTTGCATTATTGTCTGGAAGGGGATAGCAGGAGAGCATAAAACCACGTCAGTCAGCAAGAACAGCAGCAAAACAGAAAGCAGATGATTTTATAAAATGTATATGTTGGTCTTTCCTACTGAAATTTTAAGGGAAAACAATCAATATGGTAAGTGTTCTATATTGAATTGAATGATTTTTGAGAGGAATTTGCAATGAATGCAATATTCTTAGCTTACATGAACACTAACTGAATCTTCATACTTCTGATAGGCAAAGGAAGGAACCCACCTACCTTAAACAATCTTTCAGTTAAAAAGGTTTAGTGATAGTAAAAGGAATTTTCAAGTCTTTTATAGAAGTGTGACACTCATAAAACATCAAACCCTCCTGTTGCAGATTACTTGATCTGGCATTTAAAGACTGGGATTGGTCATTTGATGATGTTGATGATATTGATGGTGATGATGATGATGACGATGTTTTTGATTTCTGAAGAAGTATAAGGGGTAAATCTAAATAGAGAGGAATGGATTTGTTTGCCTTTGAATACAGCATGCTATGTTGGATTTTGTTTCTCAAAGCACAGAAAATACAAGATCTCATTTTAATATTTTAAACAGAAAAATGAGATTCTGTTCATGATATTGAACTTTTTGGAGGAGTCATTTTCATTAAAACAAAGTTGTTGCCTTTGTCAGTGTTTTTATTTTTCTAATTTTAGATTTTTTTTTTCAAAATTCATGTCTGCCTGCCTGAAAAAAACCCCAAAACTTCTGTGGTCAGTTGTTGCTCATCTCTAATGCTAATACTGCTAACCTCAGCAGAGAATATTTGAAGGATAAAAGGGAGATGGTAGCAGTTGGATGTTTAGCTGAAATAGACTTGGTATTTACAAACACTTTTCATTTTTAAGCTCTTAATATAAACTGACTGGTCTATGGCTAGCAGACATGAAATCACTGGAGTTCTGCATTTTGCTTTTCTTCTTGTGTTCTGAAGTGAATTTGACTTGGCTTTCCTTTGCAGTGCTGTGCTTTCTGGGTACCTAACCACGCATTTAGAACTATGTAAACAAATGGGCTTTGCAGCTTCTGTGATGTGGTTTCCTTGACTGCTTTAGAAAGATCCGGCCACTGTAGTGATCTGATTTGTCCCATGGCTTAATTCTGGATGTACTGCAAACAGCGTTACCTATTTTATAGACCTCAGTATCTGATCATTTCACACGTTGATGCAATCTTACATTTACACAGAAAAAACCTCTAAATGTTAAATGCCTAAGAATTGTTTTATACAGTATGTGAGATGTGTCTCAGCCGTGCAGCAGTGGCACTGGGGCTGCTCCTCAGCTGTGTGCTCAGGGAACTGAGGAACCAGCTCCTGCAGAAGTTAAACGGCTTAGTGTTCACAGTAACGAGCGTTACGTTAATTAAATATACTGCATCTTTGTGTATTAAAAGCTTACAGATCACTAATCCTTTAGAAGCAACTACTAAACTGTGCAGATTGTACTTTACCCTCATGTACTGCCAGGGGGTTTAATTGGTTTGGGATTACAATGCATAAGGATGTACTATACTGAAGTAATTATGCTGTTGGATGCAGAGGAAAGGTGTTTCTCCCAAATACGATGATGAGCCCATCTTAAATGAAGACTTTGAAGAAGTATATTTTTGTCAGATTTACATTTGTTGCATTTACTGACCAAACTTCCTGCTTCTTTTTCAGCTAACTGCTTTCCGTGAATGCAGACACAGTCAAGGTGATAATTTTCTTCCCATTACAGCAAGACTGAAACATATCCCAAAATATATTAAAATATATATATTTTCCTGAGAGATTGTGCTATATATATCAGAGGTTTACATTTTTGCTGCAATATAAATTACTAATCTCTGAGGGTTTTCCTGTATTCTCCCGAGTGACTGATCAATTGAGGAATGGTTGGTAATTAGTAAAAGGATATGCTAGGTAACCTTTTAAACTCTGTTCCACAAAAGCTTTCTTGGCAAGACACATACACTACATTTCATAAAAGGATCGAGAGGAATGAGTATTGGAATGGAAGAAACTGACTTTTCAGCTTTCATAAAGATGCCACCAGCACGTCTGCAAGTAGAAGCGGAGGAAGATCCACCATAGTGATAGAGACTGCATCTGTAAGAAGTGACCATTATACTGTGTATATATATTGTACTGTAATACTGCAAGAGGGTTTTAAAAATCTTTCCACTTTATTTTTTTATGCTTATTAATCAGATACCGTTACTTATTGCAGTTGCAACTATGCACTTGTATAAAGCCATAATGTTGGAGTTTATATCATTCATACATGTCTATCAGAAGCTGCATGTCAGTGTTCAGCAGCTAGTATAGGTTTGAAGTATATACTAGTTTCAGCTACATCATCATGGGCAGTCCTGTTGTACCTGTCTAATTGCCTTAATTTAAATTTTTTTCGAGTTTTTTTTGCCCATTCTTTCTATTTAAGGAAAAAGAAAGTTTACCAGCTCTTAGGATGCAATTTTGCTTTGTGGCAGAAAAAATAGTGCACTATTTTTACACCTAGTAAGTATATCAGTGTCAGCCTATTTTGAATGTATATCGACTGGTTTTAAGGTTGGAGAAATGTTGGTTACAGAAACAATGTCTGAGAGCATGGGATTTACCAGACCATTTGCTTGTACATGTAACTGCTCATCCAGCCCTTTTTACAAACCTCAATACTAGTTATTGACTTATATTAACCCTCATTAAGTGCTATGAAACTTCATTTTGCCTTGTTTTTGCATACTCTCCTAGATGTGCTTTTTTTTATTTCTGGAAAATAAAAGAATCTGTGACTATTTTTACATTTCACAATACAATATCCAAGGACTGTCACAAACTAAGAAAAGTAAAACATACTGTAGATGTATTTTAAACTTTTAATCTGGTTCTCTAGCACATAGCTGTAGGCATAGGTAAATATTTCAGTAGTGTGTTTTGAGAACTTATAGCTGGGAAGAAAGGGCCTCAGAGGCACTTAATCTGACTCTTTTTTAACTTGGACTTGTACAAAAAATATAATTTATGTGGGCTCATTCATGACGTGTTCATAATTATCCCAGAAAATGCATGTTTTATACAACTACAGTATGCGATGTTAAACATATTGACAGTAAAAAATGTAGTCTCCTATTTGGTCTCCTTATATATATAAATATATATATATATTTAGAATATATATATATATAAAATATTGTGTGAGAGTGCAGTAATTTAAAATATGATCTAACACTTCAATGAAGGAGGACATTTCACTTTAAAATTTTGTTTGTTTGTTTTTGTTTTTTAAAGAGTGTTGAAATGTTTGGAAGGATAGGACCATGTTTTATTTAACACTATCATGAAAGGTGGACTTGGAAACACTGAAATACTGAAAATTAATAAATATATTTACATTTTGTAACCTCTACTACAGTTCAGCTTAACAGAGGAAGAATGTATTCAGTCTTCTGTTTATGCACTCACAAAGTAAAATGTTATTTGTGAGTTCTTAAATTCAAAACTAAAACTTTCATATCATTTCTGTTAGGTATTATAACTCAGAGCACAGCTACAGTGGTTTTTCCCTGCTTGTTTTGATTTACAGAAGTACGGTATATTTTTAGATAATGCAGATTTGCATAGAGTACAACATTAAAAATGTATACAGTAAAACTGTTTCCATTCACTGAATGCATAAATATTTTATATATATATATATAAAAAAATGTTACATTGTGGGAAGTTCTATCCTTTTCTGAATTGGAGAATATTATATATATATATTTTTAAATAAACTATTTGAGTAAGGTAAAATAGTTCCTGAACTTGAGAAGCTGGTAATTAATTGAAATATTTAAATACAGAGATAACTACTGCAGCAGATATGGGAAAGGCAAGGGCTGCTCCAAAGGCAGCCGAGCAAAGCCTGTGTGTGGAGGAAGTGCAGACTCCAGGGGAGCTGTTTGGCAGCTCCTCCACTGCCGCGGCTGGATCCTTTGCACTGTCTCTCCCTGGCTTGCCCTCATTTACTGTGAATCTGCAGGGCCCTGCTGAGCCTGACATTTAAGGAAATGTACTATATTATAGTATTTGCTAGCCACAGTTTATAAATTCTGTGCTTGTACAAATGGTCATTAGCTGTACATGCAGCAGGCTGTACTGAGATGGTGTCATGGAGCAATATGGGCTTCGGGGGAGCACTGGGGGGTCCTGTGCTCTGACCTCTACCTCAGAGCAGAGCTAACTCAGCACAGGTTCCTCAAGGCCAGTGGTCTGAGGTGCATGAACCTTGCTTGTACCTAGGACACAAAAGGCAGAGCTGCTCTTCTTTTCTTCTCCCTTATCCTGCTGTGAATGCAAATAACTCTTTAATGCTAGTTCCTGGAGATGGTGTTGTTTCCTTATTGTCCAGTGGTGACCTTTCAACATTTTTGAGAGGAGGGCATATTCATGAACTGAGGAATATTTGTCTTGAAAGTCGTTGACATTTTAGCACTTTCTTTTTGTTACAGGGTTGTCCCAAGCAAACAGGACATTTTTATGGCCTGAATGACTTACCTATAGAAAATTCTCTCATTGCAAGTCCTTTTGTCTCACAAGAATAAACAAGTAGCATAGCCAAGCTGCAGATTAATCTTCTGGAAAAATCAGGGGTCAAACTTGGAGCCAGAAGTTCAAGGCACTTGTAGGGAAGTTGCTCCTTAGTTCCCAATCTAAGAGCTCACCAGCACAGAAGGACAGGCAGACCCCATCGGAGTTACCTTGTCACGTGTCAGAAAGACCTTTCTGCAATCAGATTTCCACTTCTGTCCTAGTTGTGTGCTGCAATTCCCTACCTCCTGTGGGTCCCGCCAAAGTGCAGCCCCTCGCAGCACTGTCAGCGATCCAGCACCAGTCTGCTTTTAACTAGAGGAAGGCTCTGGTGGTTCTTGTGCTTCTGAGCACAGCTAATGCTATAACCAAAAACATGACATAGAATCACAGTATGATGTAGGACTTGGAAACATGCAAGAGGCTCAAGGATCTTGGCAGTGACGGGGCAAAATTTAAAACATCACTGAAATTTCACTGCAAGTGTCTAAATCTCTTACTGCCTCATGAAAACACTGACACTGAACCTCCTAAATTTTGACAGGCATTCAGTGGCTCTCTGAAGGCACCAAGGCCAGGAAAGCTGCCACTGAAATTATGTGCTTTTTCTCTTTAGTTTCTTTTTAGTTTTTCATGTCAAGTGATCATTAGAAATTTGATCATTTCTGTTTGTAATCTTACAATGTATTAGTTTCCCATCTAGCTTTGAGAGAATCATCCTTGGAAGAGGATTATCTATTTTGGTCTCAAGTGCCTTTACCCATCCTGTGCTTGTGAGGTTGTATTTGGGATGCTGCTGTGAAAAGGGGGAACTTACATGAAAGCAAACTT
This sequence comes from Pachycephala philippinensis, assembly GCA_013397055.1. Lineage (NCBI taxonomy): Eukaryota > Metazoa > Chordata > Aves > Passeriformes > Pachycephala > Pachycephala philippinensis. The sequence goes on from VWZT01016098.1 coordinate 995,924, forward strand.
CTTACCTGGATTGCTCTTACAAACCCTTAATCACCTCCTTATTCTGTTCTTGATGCAGAAGAACATAACAGTATAAGGGCCAGTTCAGTGAACTGGAGTATTTCAGTCTCCACATTCCTGGATAGTTTGCCTTGACATTCATGTTAAAATAATGATAATTTTTTTTCATGTAATCATAGAATATATCAAGTTGGAAAGGACTTACAAGGAACATCGAGTCCAACTCCCTGCTCCTCACAGAATGACCTAAAACTAAACCATATGGCTAAAAGCATCATGGAGACACTCCTTGACCTCTGACAGGCTTGGTGCCTTTTCAGTGCATTACAGTTTTTTACGAACGATCATCTCTGCACATAGTACACTTTAAATTGAAAACATTATTTCTTATTTTTTAAGATGATCTTCTGAATCATTTAGGGTTCTATAAGAATCCCAAGGATCATGGGGTTTGCCTGCCGCTTTGAAGTATCCCTCATGAGGGTAGGAAGGAGTCTTCTTTTGGATCTTCATAAAAGATGTTGATGGAGTGGTTTGGAAACTACAATTTGTGTTCTTTGTTGAAGTTCCCTAAAAAGTGGACAGGTGTATATACTCAGACATTCGCATCTGAGAAATAAGACAAGTCTACTGACTTGAGATGTGTGTGGCAGAGAAGAACACGCAAAACACATCCAGCCTAGTTCTTCCAGAAACTACTGCAATGAATGGAAAAGCTGTAACTGTAAAAACATAGCTCCAAGAAGTGGGGACATAGAGAAAATAATTTATTGGCCCAGGGATGCTAATTACCAGGTCTTATTAATGCAAATTGGGGTTTGGAATCTTTGCCATTTTGTAGGCATGAAGCATTGTTTTTTAAAGGTAAGAAAGCCACATTACTACTTGATATTGCAAGGGCAAAGCCTTGGATTTGACTGCAGCTGTGTCGTAGTTTGACGCTGGCTAAGCGCCAGGCACCCACAAAAAAACCATCTACTTATTTTCCTCTGCAATAGCTGAGCAGAGGAGAGGGAATTGAAAACTTCATTTTCATGAGCTAAGATAAGGATTATTAAAAAAGAAAAAACACTTTAAGGCAAAACAGGTTCAAAACTTAAAACAATAAAAAGATTTATTATTAGCAGAATTAAAAGTAAAAAGTGTAATGAGAACTAAAGCAAACTTTCAGAACACCTTTCTTTCCCAGTCCCTCCCTCTTTCCACCAACCACGCAAGGAAACAAAACATGGGGTTTTGGTCAGTATTTCACTTCTTAAAAGTCTTTCTTCAGTATGCTTAAGGAAAAGAGTTTCTTCTGCTGTGCCATGGGATCCTTCCCATGGGAGATAGTTCTCTGCAAACTTTTCTAGCGTGGTTTTAACTTCCATGAGCAGCAGTCCCACTCGAACCTGCTGCAATGTGAGTCCCTCCCACAGGCCAAGTAGTCTTCTCACAACTGCCTAGCGTGGATCATTTTAGTTCATGGGGTTTAGTCTTTTAAGGATGAGCCGTTCTAGTTTGGAAGTGAAGGCTCTCTTCCTCTATCTTTAAAAGCAAGGGTCATCTCTGTTCAAGTTCCTCACTAGATTACAGCTTTTCAGCATCCACTCTTTACGGGCTGCACGTGGATCTCTGCATCCCCCCATGCACCTCATGAATTACAGGGAAACAGTTTGTTGCATTACAGTCCTCACCACGGCTTGCAGGAGAATCTCAGCTCCAGCGCTTGGAGCACTTCCTCCCTTTTTTTCACTGACTTCGGTGCTGCCATGTTGGTTTTCCTCACGTGTTCTCACTTTTCCTTTTCCTCTGACTTGGAAGAAAGTTGGTGTCTGTAAGTGGCAATTGAGAGGTTGATCTCGTCCTGGCTCTGCATCGGGGAATTGCTGGCCGTGTATCTCACTGTTGGCCATGTGGTCCCTGCTGGCACCGCATGGCCGGTCCTGGCTTCGGGTGGGCCCTGGCTGCCCCCACCTCACCACCCCTCGAGAGAAGAAAAAAAAAAAACTTCCTGCTGTTTTTCCTTTCTTAAATATGTCATCACAGAGGTGTTACCAACTTGTCTACTTGGGCTAGTAACCTGCCCATCGTCAGAGCCTTCAGTGATTGGTTCTGTGCTGGATATAGTTTCAAGCAGCTTCTCGCCCATCCCCGCCAAAAATCAGGCTGTGTTAAACCAACACAAGCTCCTTTTGCTCCAATAATCTTGCAGAAGCTGCAGGATTAAAGTGATCTTTCAAAATGAAAGTCATGGTGAAAGGTGACAAAATTATGAGGGTATGTAGTCCTGAAACCTTAAAGAAATCTGGAAAGACACATCGTCACCCTGAAAAGAACGGGCAGAGAGTGCAGTAGTTTCATGTCCCTGCAGCCTTTACCTGGTTGTTGGAGGAGCTGCATAGAAATGCTTTCACAGCCAAAACAACTGCATGGGATGCTTCAGTCCTACCGCCCCATATGGAGGTCTAGGCCTTCAGTGTTCAGAGATGTGATTGCTTCTCTGCATAGTCCTGTATTGTCCCTGTGGGCCTCGTAGGTCATCCAGTTCTTGTCATTTGTCATTACTGTTTGGGGTGTTTTTTGCCCAGGACGCTCTTGCAGCACTTGGTAAGCATGGCTATGTACAGAAAAGTACATCAGGCTTGTGATATCACTGCCAATCCTCTTTTCCTTTGGATCACCAACTGCTTAGACTTTAGGCACTGAATTGCCTCAGAAATGTGGTACTGTTTATTAACAAGTGAACTGGTAGAAACTTTTTTTGGAGTTACCTGAGGTATTAAATCCCATATTATTTTTAAGACTGAAGGAGCTGGGCACCCCACCATCTGAGCCCTGTTTCATATCTGCTCGCCCTGCATTGTCTCTGACCTCAGCTGTTCCATTTTCCAGCAGGCTCTTGGAGCAGCTCTTGCAGCTGGGTGCAGGTCTGGCTGCAGCTTCAGGCCTTGCATCTGCTTGCTGGATCCCATGGTCTCGTGTGTCAGCATGATGTTTTCCAGCATATTACAGCCCCTGCTTCCTGGTGGCCACTGCGATTCAGTAGGATCTGAGTAGCCTTTAGTCCACTCTGGAGCCATGGGAGGGAGGCTCCCCTGTGTGCTCTGTGTGCTGTTCTGAGCTACAGCAATGGGAGTTGTATTACATTTGTGCAAACTTAAAAAACCAACAAAACTGAGGGAGAAAAATACCCTCGAGCTCAGAGAGTCCATGAGGACTGTAAATTGTGCTGACAGTGCATTTCATGGAAAAAAAATTAAAATCTCACAAGATAAATGACACTCTTGAAAGTCAGACCAGTCTGTATACAGGAATCTGTATATAGTCAGCTGTTTGAAGGGGAAAGAATTTCTTCACAGTAATTAAGTGTTTAAAATATGCTTTACAGAAGCTCAATTCACGCTTTGTCATGATCTACATGACAGAGGCAACACTGAGGTACAGGATGTGTGTTCTTCCAGTTAGCATTTTAATATAGTATGAGTCTTGGTACTGCTGGCCAAAGCCACCACATTCCCAAGCAGTTATCCTGTACATCCCAGAGCAGGCATATGCACAAATGACTTGCAATTATAATAAGGTTGTAAGTAGAACTGATTTTCAGCATGGAGCCAATGTTACTACTCAGTTTGAATCAGAATCATCATTCGCTAACTCATCTTGTCACATTTTAGGCTGGTGCAGGTTCTGTCCTTTACATCATTTTCCAGGATGCTTGACAGATGAGACACCACATACTGCACAGAATTAGCTGTTTAGACTTTTGACACTTTAAGACAGTTCTAAGATGAAATAATGAAACAAAACAGGGTATGAACAAAATTGTGACTATTACTTAAACTGTCCTTCAGGTATCCCCAATTAAATTTCATCAAAACTATCATGTAAAAAGTCTCTTATTTTACCCCTGGCCCAAAGATTGGATTTTCTTCCAAGATAGAGATGGTTGCCCCAAACCACTTCCAATGTAGAATGGAATAGCTAACACCTTTAACCTGAAAATGTCTGTATGTCTTTCTTGCCATTAGGCAGCAAACACCTAAGGTCACATCACTGCAGGTCTGTGAGGCTGGCAAGGTCTTGCAAATTGGCTCCATCACAAGTGGTAATCTGTCAGATTCTTATGGTGATGTTCATTGTGGCTCCCAGGCACCCGTTTGACCTCAACAGCTGTCATGGTCGAGAACTGTGAAGTGTCCTGGAGAACTCTGGCTCAAAATCAAGCAAATTACATTCTGTACAAACCAAGAACTTCCTAACATCCTATTTTAAGATTTTTTTTTCAGCTTCCCCACCTTCCAAACCGAGATATCCTTAGACCATTATTAGTAATGAAGGCAACATTTCATGTTCTGCTTCGTACATAAATATGAATTTCAAGTATGGAAGAATTTGGAAGAGAGTGGAACAAACCAGTGTGAAGAGAATTTGGAGGGAAGTAATTATTATTTATCATCAGGGAAAATAGAGGCTGGGAAACTACCTCATTTCAGTTATCTCCACATCTGTGAAGCCTTTCGTTTATAATAGTTCCTTATGTGGACTCAGCTGTTATTTCCTTTTTTTTATGTTCCCTCTATTACATATGTCACTAAATGGATAATGATTGTTTGGTGGAGGAAGAGTAATTTTACCTCATTTAAAGAAGTGAATGAAGGCGTTCTATAAGATTGGGACCGTTCAGATAATTGTGAATTACTTTCTCCAGAGTCAAACTGCACTAAAATCCATCTCTGGATCTGCAGTGGTTGGGGGGTGTCACTGCCTCCCCTCCACTCCTTTGTTTCCTATTTCAGTAGATCAGATGAGCAGAGCCAGGATTGTGAGCAGCCAGGAGCACAGCGTAAGGCAGCGACAGAGGCTCGGGGGTCAGGCAGCGACAGGGGCTCCTGAGCAGGCCAAGCAATAGCATCCCCTGCTGGACTGGAGCAGCACAAGGAAAGACATCTGTGTCCACTCCACACAGAATGCCCAGTGGTTTTGCATTAGTGTTTAATGTTCTGTTCACTGAGGACAGTCCAGAAAAAATAAACCATACACATCTTCCATCCTCACTGTCAGACCTGCAGCCTGCTGTCTCTGGACTCACATCCTCATTCTTTTGATAGTAAATCTCATGGTAAATGCTTTTCTCTCAAGTTGAAGTGAGCTTGTAGCTTACCTGTTGCCAAATCCAGTCACAGTTCATCATATCCACTGCTGGAGGTATTTGGGGTTATTCAGTGGACTGTACTGGAATTCAGATCTTGTCTTTTCACAGGCAAGGAAACTCAAACTTCTGAAAGCCCCAACAGGACTCACACTTTGTCAGCCAGGGCAGGACAGGCTGTGTTACCTCGTGAGCATGTTGTGAACTGGTGCAATTAGACACCAAGTGTTGTATTACTTCCAGCCCTGTGGGCAGGAGTTGCTTACTGGCTTACATCGACTGCCATAAATCCAAGATGCCTTCCCTGCCCACTTTTGCCCCGCTGCTGCATTAGGCAGCAACCAACCTCTTTGTGTCCGCCCCGATACTGGTGAATGACAAGTTTAACAAGATTTATCCTGCCGATGTATTTGTCTAAAGCTGTTGCCTTTAATCCCGCCACTGAGATTATTCTTTACCTACTGGAAAACACAGGGTCTGCACTTTCGTGGGGCTTGCCTGGAACTCGAGTGTGCATCCGTTCATGAAAGAAGTTACTCTCTGAGGGGGGAAAAAGTGTGTAAAACTACTTACTGCTGCTTTCTGATTTGTTCCATATCTCTTGCAGCTTGAATGGGAATTCATGGTCCAGCTTTCCAAGTCCACAAAATTACTTTACCTTAAGCTCATGAATTATTCCGCTTTGTTTGTTTTCCTCAGTCTTTTTTTCCCCACAGGTTTCTAAGGTGATTTATTCAAAATATGTTAAGTAACCTATTAAGAACTGTTTTAAATGCATTTTCAGTATTTTATGATAAAAAAACAACTTAAGGTGCTGATTCTCAAACCAAAAATGGAGCAGCTTCATTTTGCTACAGCATCACTCAGGAGTACGAAAGATGTCAATGACAGAGAGGGTTTGGACTCTATACAAACCTTTCTCTATCAAGAAAAGGCTTTAATTAAAAAGAAAGTGTGGATTTTTTTCATTTTAACATGCTGAAGCTCTTTAGCACTTGGCAGGTCAATATTCAGCCTGATGCTTCAAGTGTTAAGGTGAAAGCTGCCCATTTATGACCTGTAATGAATATTTCATTTTCTCTCCTATGGAAACAGATAAAAACTCAAATGCAATGAAAATTAACTGTAAGAATGACATTACCAATCTTGAAGAATAGCATTTATTAATATCACCTGGAAAATGTATTACATGCCACCTGACACCATTTAGACCACTTCAGATACTTTACACAGCTTTAGTAAAATCAGAATGTTTACAATTAATCTTTCAACCAACATAGAAAGATTTATCCATTTTACTGGAGCAGTAAAAATAATCGTCTTTGACTTGTTCTCACTAATGTGGGATACATGAAATCAGTGCCCACAAACACATCTCTTCCCAGCCCTTCCCACTAAAATTTAGAGTGTACGAAGCAGCTGTTTTCTGATGGTGAAGGCCCCACTCCAGTTGCTGCGTGTTCACTGGCAGAAACATCTGCTTTTGCAGATCCCTTTGCTCCACAGCACTCACACAATTTAGAATGTTGCAAAGGAAACCTGCCTCAAATGTAGTCAATGCAATCTTCCCATAGTTTTCAAGGGTGTGGGGATCAAGGGTGCCTTGGTTTTTACATGCCAATCAACAGAATACTGTATGAACTCTTTTGAAATGTTGTATCTATTACTTTTGGAGAATGTAATGAGAAATGAAGGTAAGCTATATGATTACTAATGTAACTTTTGATTGTGAAGGCAGTACTTCCAAAACCAAAATCCCCTGTTAATAGTTGTCAAGAATATCCTTTCCCCCTTTTTACTAAGTACTACAAATTGATTAGAATTTCTGAAGTAAAAACTTAAGTGAAATCTATGTTTTTCAACACACTTAGCACTGACAGGCTAAAAACTCATGAACCACAGAGCACTATCACCAAAACCTGACAGCCATGGGAGATGAGTCTGCTGAGATGCATCAAGGTGCACATGTCACTGTCAGTATGGATGGTGTCTGGGAATTCTAGGTATCATTCCAGGAACTTCTGCTTGAACAACATTTTTAACTGTTGGTCACAGTTTCATTAATTCCCATACATTCTAGTCCCTGCTGTTCCCAAAACAGTATGTTCAGTGAATGAGAGCTCAGGTTGAAAAAGAAGAATTCATAATTGAGTTTTTGCTCTTATCCCATAAAAACTGGGTATACTGAAGAAAGTGACTATGGGTATCCTGTATCAGCTGTATAAATTGTACTATTTAAGTGTTGCATGTAAGTGCTACAATCCCAACTGGATTTGTGACTTAGTAAAAGACATTTAGAACCTTATTCTGGATTGGGCCTTGACTCAGATTTTCTTCATCCTATAATACAGACAGTTAATGTTGAACTAATTGAGTTGCTTGCAAGAAGAAGACAAACATCTGTTGTGGTTTTTCAGTCTTGCAGCAGGATGAGTCTATGTTGGTGAAAAACTGATCATGTATAATTGAAGAAAATTGCTTATATGTAACCAGAAAGTACTGAAGTGATACCAGAATATACATACATCTAATTATGAAATACCTTGTAGTAAAAAAAAATCCAGAGAAAATGTGGTATCAGTGAAACTTGTCTGAAATGACCAATAAAAATATGCTGCTTAAATTAAGTATCTTATCAGAATTATTTCTAAGAGAAAGTAAGCATGAATGTACTATACTGTAAGTCTGTCAGTACTGTAACTACTATAAGTATGCTAAAGAGTAAATATTAGAGAAAGAGAGCTTCCTCAATCTGTGAGGAATTCTTAAATTCTTTAAGCTTAATTATATTTTTTTCATGGTAATGATATGTGTGCTGATGAGTGTCTTCTAATCAGTCTTTTTAATCTTGCTGTAGTGCAGGATTGTGGCTGTGACCCAAATATTGAGAATGAGCATGATTATGAAACGGATGAGAACTAAAAGGGAAAAAAAATATTGTAAGCATAAATTAGAAAAAAATCAACTGCTGTTACAACACTGGTTTGTAAACTTGCTGGTGTACAGACAGGCTGGTTCACATTCTGAAACTCTTTTCAGCCAATTAGTTTCAATTACCATGTTCAGGAGCCCACACATTCTGAGCATGAATCCAAGAGAAAAGACCATTTAGCACTTGATCACTTTCAGCGATAACTCAAATTAATACACTACAGTACCTTTAATTGTTTTGTAACCAGAATAATACAAGCATGACTAGCCTTGTATAAATTTATATTTACACCAAAAGTTAAATTCAGCATCACAGTTTACATGTCCTTTATAGTTGCGTGTGTTGTTTATAATAAAGGAACTACTCTCTATTGTCATCTCTTAAGTTTAGACTTTGAGAAGACAGGAAGTATTTGGATCTGTCAGATTTTAGTGACAGAAAATCTGACAACTTAAAAAAAGCAGTTTTTCAGTACCTGGGTTAACTCAGCTTCTATAAAAACAATAACAGCATAGTACCTCTGCCTGTGAGAAGGTATTTGAGGTATAGGTATGTCTGATGTCCATTTGGTACGTGGCATGTTCACAGAAACGTACACAAAACTTTGTTTCAGAATTATGTGATATCTGACGGTTTCATACGTGTGGATGTGTTCAGTGTTGCAGCTTAACTGGAAACATTTTCCATTAGAGCAGCACAGCATCAATGTTTGCTGCTGACCCTTCCATGTTCCAGAGTGGATGGTGCTGTATTTTAAACAGCAGCTTTACCCAGCATCAGCTTTGCTTTCCTGGTGTTTCCTCCCTCCCCACAGGGAACCTCTCCCTGCCTCTCAGTGTAAATGTGTAGTTGTGGGTGACGTGGGCTCAGTACCTGATCCTGACTAAATCTCTGTATGTGCATTCTGCCAAATGTTTGGTGACCCAATTAACTGCACAGCCCCACAAACTCTTTACTTTGGCAGAGAAAAAGCACCAAGCACAGGGGTGGAAATGTGGGCCTGAAATGGGACTTCCTTTTCCAGTGAAAGAGACACTTGAAATGCTTGTAAAGCTACAGCTTTACTGGGCTGCAAAGGCTGCCTAAAAAGTACAAAATCCATTCAAATGATGTTTCTGATGAAATAGCAGTTTTGAACGAGAACAAGGAACCACCAGATGAAGTACAAAGGGATTTTGTTACTGTTCTTGCATCCACCAAGTCTTGATTTTAAACTATTTATTGAAAAATCTGTGACACTTCCTAGCTCTTGCAGTTTTCTCAGGATGGTAAGAAGCTATTAAATAAATTTGCCTTATAATTTGCTGCAAATTATATATTTTAAGTCAGGTTTTTTGAGTTTCTCACCAGCCTACCATTTCATTTTCAGCCTGCCATAAACATTCTGATGTTGGACCTAAAACTATTCACACAGGAAGCTGAATTTTAGTTTTCTAGAAGAATTCTTTAATTCACAAAGTTGTCAATAAGAAACTGAAACACTTATTATTTGAAAATCTCGTTCAATTACTACAATTTTTTAAAGTAGTATTTTACTACATTTTTTTATTTATTTAAATAGTACATATTTCAATGATTTATTCTGCTATTTTTAGATTTAATTTTGTAGCGCTTTTGCCTTTTGAGAAAAAAAAAAGTCTTTTGGACCAGTTGCACCATGTGACAAGTGTAAGCAGTTTTTTGGTTTTATTTTTTTTCTTGATGTCTTTGCTTCCTTGGTAATCCTGTGTAACTCCTGCCCTCACCATGCTAACCTACCACATTCATGGTTTGTTCTTCTGAGACCTTCTAGCAGTTTTACAAAACAACTAAAAACTACTATGGCAACTGTTCCCTTGGAAAGACAGAGAATTCCATACTTCACTCACCTGCGAGATCATTCGTAGTCATTACAGTTGTAATAATCCTTGCTGTAAATTGAATGAATTCTGATTAATGGAACACATAGGACATATTTATACTTTAAAAAAAATTATGAAATACCTATTTTTCAAGAAGATAATCTTGCATGAAAATATACACTGTACACATTCCCACTTTTAGTGCATCCACTCTTTACTATTTTAGCTTCAGAGATCAAGCTCTCAAAGCTGACTGACAATGTATTAAGGGTCTTCTTTAATGAGAAAATCACAGACACAATTAGAATTTTTATATCTATCACACTAGATTGGATGTGGTCAGTTTACTGCTTTTATTTCTGTTCAGCCCCTCCTTCAGTACTACACCCACAGCTGAGTTAGCAAGACTTAACCGTTGTGAATGTTCACACGTGTGCCTTCAGGCTTTGCAAGTACAAGGAATTAGCTTCCCTTCCCACAATGACCCTAAATGTTAATTATTTCACACTTGCAGCAGACTAAAAGCACTTACAAAGTTTACTGCCATTGTTCAGTAAACATACCACAACTTCTAATTATTGACTTTTTTTCATGTAGAAATAGATCCAGCACCACTGTGTTTTATAGTGGGAATATTTTAAACAAGTTTTGTGAAGATGAGAAAGGCACTTCTGACAAACAGCTGTAGAACTGTTCATGCAGACCACTGGGGAATTGCCACAGGAACTCCACAAATGACTGTTCATAAATTCTCTGTCAAGAAATGTAATTACAAGTAGCCATAGAGTTAAAGGTATTTAGCATTAAGTGTGTATTTATTTGAAGACAGCTTTTCAAAAGTAGCATTGTCTGATTGTATACCTGAAATTTTAGCACCTTTTCATGCTGGATCATTAGTAACTCTCTTAAATTGTAGAACACGGAAATCTTTTCCTCATAAAGACCGCCTTTCAGTTATTTCAACTCAGGTTCCCTTGGCCATATTCACACTTTAAGTCATTGGTTTTTATCACTGGTGTCAAAGATAAAACTTGTTTTCAAGAGCCTGTGGTATCTGAGTCCCAGGAGTTGGCACTGAGAGAAACTAAGGCAAGATCTTTACCTACTATGATTGAGTAAAGACCTAATAAAAGAGGCATTAGGAGAACTCGGTACTTCACACCAAGTTGTCTGTAGCTTACTTGCACAGGTGTATGCAGACATGCCCCAGGTCAGGGCGCTCGCTTGTCCGGAATCTTTGGTCTGCCAGAGATGCTGCAGCTGAACCAGCTTACTGGCTGCGCTGACAAACGTGCACAGATTCTGAAAAGCAGGTGAAAAAGAGAGAACCTCTACCTCTGCCATTGTATTATCTGAATAGGAACAGGTTTTTCATTTAGAATTAAAAAGAATCAACACTTTTCCAGTATTTGGCAACCCAAGTGCTTCAGCTTCTTAGTAAGGAGCAGTGAAGCAAAAACTGGAAGTTGCCAGAAACAAGGGACTCATTTCTGAGGTACTGCCCAGCAAGAAGCTCAAAGAGCACAGTTGCTACTGTTGTTGGCAAATGCTTGATAAAGGCAAATACAATAAGAAGCAAAGAAACATAAAAGTTTCTCAACCTGCTCCATAAAAATGTTTATAAAAGTCAGCTAAAATGAGACTGACCTAGTCTAAACAGCAAGGTTGATTCAGACCATCTGTTACCATTATGTCTGGCAAACCAAACCATAAAGGAATGAGAGCACTGACAAGAATGTGTGGAAAATTAGTCCAACTGGAGAGAAAAAATAGTAACGGGAATGCACTATTCACTCTGTCACCCTTTTAAAGGGGATTTTGCAAAGGCAGTAGGTAGAGAGGACTCCACACAGGCCTTTGTGCCATGCCTGGATTTCCGCTGCAAGTTAAGGATTGGCGTAGGGCTTGGAAGCTTTTCTCCCCATTTGTATCATCTTTGGCATTAGCAGATCCATCTCAATTACATTTTTACTTTCTCTCTCCTGCTAAGAAAAAAGAGTCTTTAACCTATGTACGCATTATCAGATGATATTTTTCTTGCAAAATTGTACAACTACAGGGGACAAAAAGAAATACTTCACAATCCCCTTTTCAAATGCTTCGACTCATGCTTTATTCTCTTCCTCTCGTGTTAAAGGTTTATTGGTGGGGATTATGACATAAGGACTAAAGTGGCAATAGAATTTCAACATTTTAAGTATTTGCTAGTTTTAATTAAGGCACCACCAAGTAACAACTTATCTCAGATCATACCTTTTTTTCCCCCCACAGAGTCTCTATTTCCAGTGCTGTTTTCCAGTTACTCACAGAAGAACCACCTGTATCTGAGAACTGGTTGGTTATTCTGAAAGCTAACCCAAATGATGAATTCTTCCAGGCGTGTATATATATAGGAGACAGTCCACTAATAAAGACTTCCAGAAAAAAAAGTCATTTCATATGAAGATCTAATTTCAAATAATCATGCAGCACTTACCATGGCCACGTCTATTATCCACTTGTGCAGTGTTAGCATGTACCAGCCCACCCAAAATCTTTTATTACGTTAAGTTTCACAGCACTGAAAATTACAGGATACAAAGTTCTCAAAACTGCCTGAGGAATAAGATTTTTTTAAGCATCTGGAAATAATCTTATTGAAACTTTTTAACAGACTATACAATCCATATAAAACATATTAAGAACTCGTTGAAACATTAAGTGTTCCTATTTTGAACACTGTCTTTGGTCAAATAGTGTCTGGAGTTTCTCAAAACCTGCTCCAAAGCACACGACTTGAGATTTAAACCCAAGTCCTATTTAAAAAAAAAACAAACATTGCTATCTTCATTGCAGTAAGTACAACCTGCATGGGTAGGAATCAAAGAAAAAAAAATCTGTCTTTTCTACTCTGCATCCCTGTATAAAAGATGTAAATTAAGAACTGAATTTACTCTTTATCAGTTGGGAGCCTTCTAAAGCAAAGCACGATACAAAGCTTACTTCCTGTAGAGATTTTACTGTGATCCCAGAAGTCAGCACATGAATGTGGAATACATGTTGAGGGCTGCCTGAGAATGATTTTCAGTAGTAGCACACAAGAAGTGATGACATAGCTGCTATGCAAAGAACTACCAAACAAGCCACATAAACCAAACCTCCAAAATTTCAAAGGATACACAGCTGCATAGAACAAAGCTCGTTTTGCTTTTCCACTGAAATACATAATACAGAAAAGGAGGATGACATCTGCAATAAACAAAAGATGGCTCGTCACATAAAGGACTGAAGGGGCCTAAACACAATCCTAGACAGTTCCACTGGGCACGAGGTTTGTGGAAACTCCTTTCTTACAGCTTTTGTCTCTTTAATGTGACTGATGACCAAAACACTGCAAGCTCCAAAACAAAGCTTTTCTTAGAGTCTGGAGTGTTTAATATGTTTCTCTCCCATGTGGAGGCACTGGATAAAGGATGAGTTTACACTGCAACTCTGTGTAATAACTAGGTCTTTCGCCTCTACCTGACCATCACTTTTAATGACATTTATAAGAATTCAGTTTTATGTGAGATGTTCATTCCCTCTTCCCCCCAACTCCAGCGTCACTGCAGTAGAGCACTGTACCTACATGCAGAGCCTTGGAGTGCTGAATGAGCCCAGTTTCATTTCCAAAACAGGGCTCACAAAAATTACCTTGTGCAATGATGATGGGATACTCCAGGTATGTCTCCAGGGGGTAATCATAATAGATCTGGTACCTCAGAAACACAAGGAAGCTGAACAGAGAGATACAAAACAACGTGAATGCACAGAGGGACACAAAATCACCTTCACAACTTTTATACTGTTTTGGTGGTGCCAAAAGGCTCCAGATAAGTGTAGCCCTTGCTGTCAAACTGATCAAACAAACATGGGCACACAGAGGAGGCCTGATCATTCTGTATTCTATTTCTGTTACCCTCAGATAGAATAGAAGAGAGCTGCCCACACTTCTTGTCGAGGTCTTTATGTCACAGTCTGTAAGGCATAATTTTATTAATTATAACCGATGCAAAAGAAATAAAGGCTTCCAGACATAGGAGATACCTTCTCTCTGCAAGAGCCTTGGCACCTCTAGGACAACTCTGATTTCTTTATTTATGTCTGTAGTTCAATTTATACATTAAGCAAATTTTATAGGGGTAGAAAATGTCTTCCAAGCTGTCTAGAGTATACTGTTATGAGATTGCCAAGTGTAGCTCTACTGGTCAGACTGAGAGTCTGTTTCTAAGTGCACCAAACAATGGCAACTTTCCTTCCTGACATTCCACAATATAGTACCTAAAAGGAACTGAACTTTTATAATGTTTTCTGTACTTCCAACTCTCCTGCAAGTCCATGGGGTTATATAGAAAATTCAAAGCTGTATAGAAAACAGAAAGGACTCTTATGGCAGTTTTATGTAAGAAAAAAATTATGGTTTCTGGTGTAGAAAAATGGCAAAAGGAACAGCCTGCCTTGTAAGAAACTGGTTTTTACAATATTCAGAGTTTAAATATTTGAACTTCCTAGAAGTGCTACTTGATACAGAGTCAAATTAGACTCCTGGCCATCAGCATGATGTTTCTGTGTCACTCCTCTGCCTGGTCATCCATGCTGATTTCGCAGAACCAGCCCAGCTTGTACTGGTAGTCACGCAGCTCCCTGCAACTGGATTAAAAGTCTTTAAAGGTAGAAGGATAAATCGTCTACTAAGTATACAAACAGTAACAATAAATGTTTCAAAGAAGACCAGAACCTGCAGTGGGGTGTGGGTGCCGTGGTTCTCACACAGGTGCTGAGGAGACACTTCCAGCTTCTCCATGCTCATCTCGCACATTACTTACAAAGCCTTTTTAATGCACACCAGCGCACACGTATGATCTTAAAGTGCTGCCACCGTTTTTTGGCTGAGGCTGTGGGGTCAGTAATCTCTGCTGGAACTCCAATTTGCTTCATTTACTCTGAAGTGTGTTAAGGGTGAAGAGCAACAAGACGGGTTCAGTGCTGTAGAGAGGCGGGCGGGGAGCGGCCGCAGCGGCGGCTGAGGGGATTCTGCACAGGTCCGCTGGACAGGTGTCTGTACACCTGAGCTGTGGCCCTGCCTGGAGCCACGGCACACGCGCCTTCAGAAACACCACGCCGGTTTTGTGAGGGGATTTTTCTGGATGAAACCCCCTTTCCTAGCTTGGTGCACGGAGCTGGCAGCCGTACGGCTGGATGTTCTGCCCACCTCCCTCCCTCGCTTCGGACAACGCAGGGCTCTTCAAGGTATTTTCTCTCACTTGTACCCACACCTGAACGTGCACACACGGAGCTTATTTATTTCGCGTTTCAAACAATCCTCTTTAAGCAAGATTTAATAAGCCTAGCCCATGTAAGCTTATTACAGGCTCACACGTCTTTGGAGTTTGACACGGCTTGTAATTTTCTTAAGGAATTATTTAAGTCTTACTGATTCGGGTGAGGGAAGCCTGTCTGGCGAGTACAACTACCTGCACCCCAGGGCACACGGGCCACGGAATACCCTAAACACACGGCTTATACCCTCTGCAGCTGCTGTGTCCAGAGACATGGGTGGCCCGGGATAACTCTGGGCAACTTAAAAAAGCCGAGTTTCCCTTTAAATGACAACGCGGAATCACTAAGACAGGAAGTTCCTGCCCGAAAGGCTCTGTGGGCTCAGCTGGAAGGGCTGGTCCCGAGCTCCGAACGGGACGACGTGACACCGAGGGAGCGGGGTCTACTCGCCGCCCTCCAGGCCGCCCTCAGCGCACCCTCACGCCTGACCTGAGCCGCTGAGGAAGGAATTAATCCCTGGCTGCCGCAGTAGCCCCAGGGCCCCGCCCCCCCGGCCGAGGGGACCCGCGGCTCCAGCGGCTGCTCCTGCCGCAGTCCCCGTGTGCCCCCGCCGCCTTACCCGGCCAGCTCTAGGAGGAGGCTGCCCACGCTGAGTCCCCACGCCGAGCGGGCCCTCAGCACCGCCACCAGCTGCGGCAGCTTGATCACGGCACACACGGCCCAGGTTGTCAAGTGCACCAGGTCCAGCAGCCCCGGCGCCATCCCGCTGCGGCGGCCCGGGACAGGGAGCCCGGGGAGCGGCGGGCGGGGTGTGGGGGAGCCCGCCCGGAACGGTGGCGCCGGGGCGGCCCTCACGGAGCGCTCGGGGCGCCCACACTGCCCGGGGCACGGGGCGGGGAGGGCCGGGCCCGGCGGAGCGTCCGCGGCCCCGTCGGGAGGGGCAGTGCCACGGTCACCCCCGGCCCCTGCGGCCGAACACGGCGGTGACCGGGGGGACTCCCGGGCCGGCCCCAGGCCGCTGGTTGAGGCCTTCCCGCATCTGACTCCCGCGGTGACCGGGCCGAGAAACGCAGAGTGTGGGTCCTGGAATGACTCTGTTACCCTACACAACATCCCCAGAGCGGGGGTGATGTGATGCTCTGCCGCCCATGGGCCGTGTTCACCCCGGAGCAGTGCAGGTCAGCTCCAGCTTTGGAGCTGTAGGCTGGAGCTCAGTTTTCTTCCCTCAAAGTGGAGTCCCGAGTGCTCCAGGGCCGTGGGAGTCACTCTCTCTGGATGGCTGTGGAACTAATTCCTGCAGCAGGGAGCGTACGGGTCTGGCAGCAGCACTTTATTTTTGCAGGAAAAATGTGCAGCAAAATTAAAAGTTGCTAAATGGTGGGCTTGTTAGGTGATACCAAAATCGGCTGGAATACACTTTCTAACACAATTTGAAGTATTAGAAAGCAGACATTCTTTATTTGTGCAGGACACAGCGGATCTTTCTTTATTCTGTGTGTGGAGCGAGACTTTACAACAGGGCTTTTATTCGTTATAACTATACGTATTAATTAAAACGTGTTTCTTATTTAATATATAAATCTCATTTTCCTACAACTAATTTGCATGCATCCACCTCTTACTGGAAGTTTATGGTTGTGGAGGTTTATTAAGAGGGGTCTCTGGTGGTTGTATTCACTGAATGCTTCGATATTAAAAGTGACTTTTCCTTGAACTTTTTCTTTGTGTATGCACTGTAGTTTCTTGTTACACAGTTTGCTAAAAAACCACTGTAGGCCTCCTTATCTGTCTCTCCATGGTTCCCGCTACGTTTATCTTCCTGTCTGCATACCTTTACATTCTTTTATCTTTTTTTGCCAGTTAGTCTTTCAGCAGCTTCAGGGGAGCTGAAAATTTTTATTCTTTAGGTTATTTATCACAGGTTATTGGAGATGGAGCAGCTTCTCCAGATCATACACGTACCCACCATACACAGTTATACACAAAAATAGTAAAGCTTTTGTACTTCACAGCTTGTCAGAACTAAATAAAAGTTCTCCAAGGAATACACATTTGCACTGGTTACACGTGGACAGAATCTTGGCTCTTTTGTGCCTGCATATAGCCAGGACTGCTCAGACTGTTAAATCCACACCATTAATTCAGAATTTTACCTAGAACATAATTGCTTTAACATGAGGGGTTATTCGCAGGCATAGCATTTCTTCTTTTCCATTTTAATTTTAATGAAAGTTGTATTTCACTATGATCAATTGTTCTTAAAATGGCTTAAAACAGGTATATTGCATTAATTCCACATACCGTTAGTAGTATTCTAAAACAGGATTACTAATTCTTAATTTGTAAATCATGTTGCCCTTTGTGTAATTCAATCATAAAAGGAAGCAGGTGTGTAGAAATACATAAAATCTCAAAACTCAGAAATAAATAGCCCCCAATACAAAATTCTAATGTATAAACTGTCTTTCTGTTAATACAATTCAAAATAATCAAAATTTTTGAAGCCCATAAGCTAAAAGAAGAAAGGAAAAATTGAGTTTACTTTAAATAATAACTGTTCCAAGATTTTCTTGATAAACTGAGTTCTTGACTTTGTGGGAGCATATATACTTGAAAAAGAGTTAAGTTACCATAGAAGATGAAGTTACCTCATTTAAAGTTAGGTCTGAGGTGTAGATATGTCTGTCATTTCAGATAATCTGAGAATAATAGAGAAATACCTGAGGTAGAAGTTGCATATCTGCACTACTGTGTGGATGCTGATCCAAAAAACCTACAAAATTGTCAGTAATGTGTACTGCCTTGTGCCTTTCTAGAGTAATCAAGAAGCTGAACTGACTTCAAACTTTTAAGCAGGTCCATGACCCCATTTTATTCAACTGTTTTTGTACTTAAGACAATATTAAGTATTTAGCTTTCGTCAGCATTTTACCTTTTTAAAGAATACATCCTGCTTTGTACTGGAAGCAGTCAGATAAACAGAACGATTTACCATCCTTCCCCTGCCCTGTCTGTGCAATGGTCCTGCTCTGCATCTGTTCACTGCCCACATGAGCAGCAGCTTAGGAAGGAACAGACGTCACTGCTGGCCAGCCCCGTCCAAGGTTATGACAAAAAAATTTAATCTTTGAGCAGTGTAAGAGATTCTTCCTAGTCTGTTTAGATTATTTAGTTCTACATCAAATTTCAGATTTGCTAAGTTGCAGCAGAATGCAGAACCACTTCAAATTACAGTTCAGGGAATGAATTCATAACATTCGAGTCTCCAGTGCAGATTGACAGTTCTGCAGCAGATGGGCAGTGGTTTAACACTGGTGCACCTCAAACGGGAACACACATGTTGATTCCTATTGAAAATAACACAGAGAAGGAAAATAATCTTCCTGTAGTAACCAAGAACAAAAATCCAAACCAGAATTTTTTTCCCATAATGATGTTGGCTTATCACAGTTGAGTTTTTGAACAGAATAATGCCTTTAATTTTGTGGGTTTGCAAGGAATGCAAGAGCGCTCTCTTGCTGGTTATTTCCACAGCGTGCCATGCTAATGGAATAGTTAATTTTATAGATAATTTGTGGTTTAAGCTCTAGGTTAAAATAAAGGAGATTCCACAACTGAGGAACCTGTGTGGATGGGGACAATCCCCAGGAGATGTTTGGAGGAAGGCTGGGAGTGGACAGAATTGGCCAGGGACAACAGGTTGCAGGAGGCTCGGTTGTTTGCCCAGGGAGTGTGAACACACTGTGTGAACACACAGAGCCTGGGGAAGAAACCAGAGGAATTAGACATACCGGAACAGTTGTAGGGCTGTGACCTCTTTGGGATCACAGGAACAGTATGGCACAGCACATGACGAGTGGGAGGATTCAAGCTTTTTTTGGAAAAGCAGACAGGGAAATGAGTGGAAGTTGTGTTCTACACAAAATGGTTTCTCTTTGCCTGGAGCTTTCACCTGCTTGTTGGAATAAGCACTGAGCCAGCTGAGAGCTGAAAGGTCAAAACTAGTGGGGAGACCGGCATGGGGAACACTGTGGAGGCACCTGCTGTAAATTGTCTGATCAGGAAGAGGAAGCAGATGAAGCTTTAAATAACAAGAAGGAACTCACAATTGTAGGCACGGGCTGCTTTGGAATGCAAAATTGCTCTGCTATCCAGAGGAGCACCCAGTGGGGTAAAAGCAGCCCAACCAATTTTTGTGGGGCATCAAAAACATTCTTTTTTGACCCAGATGCTGGATTTGTTGCTCAAAAACAAAGAAGGAAGAAAAATCAGGCAATGTGCACGTAAAGGGCAGCCTTGGCATCAATGTCTTCAGGACCTTGGAATTAAGACCCCAAGAGAGGTAAGGAAGACAATTAGTGGAATAAAGATTCTGGGCTTCAGAAGAACAGAATTTGTCTTGTTCAGGAAATTGGTTTGTCAGGACCTCTCAGGAACATGCCATGGGGGCAATGGAGACTAGGAGTGTGCGTTGAAACTCAAAGAGAACATGCTCACAGAACAAAAAGTGTCTCGTCTGGTGAGCTGGAACTCGAGCAGGCAGAGGAACAGCTTGGCTGATCCAGCAGTGCTTCTCTGAACTCAAACACCAAAAGGGGAGGGCTGGGAAGATGGAAACAGGTATGAGCTACCCAGGCATGAGGGAGTGGAGCTGAACACTGAACACTGGAACAGTGGCCCAGAGAGGCTCTGGCATCTCCATCTGTGGAGATTTTCACAACTGATCAGGACAAGGTCCTGAGCAACCTGGTGTAACATCAGCATTGGCCTTGCTTTGAGCAAGGGCTTAGCCTAGAGGCCTCCAGAGGTCCTTTCGGGCCACATGGCAGTGAATTCATGTACTTTAGTCCTTATGCAAGCTGCATATTTGAGGCCCTATTCTGCCACTAGAGACATCAAGATAAAGACAAGGTAAAAATGATCAAGACTTTAAAACAAAATTAAAGAAGAATGACTATGATTTTAGGTACTCTTCGCATATGGTTGTCTTTGCTGAACACTTGTAGTGCCCAAGGACTGTGAGCTTTGCTGTTGAGTAGTAGACTGATGCAAAGTTGTCACAAAAGCTCACCATGAGGAGGAGGTTATCTCTGTGCTGAGGCTCCTTGGTAGCACAATGGCACTGCTTTAACTCTGATTTCAAGATCCCTCTCTTACTAAAGAAGTCCAGTGGTTCCCTATGTGCTTTGTGTTTGACGTTACATTGTACAAATGTGCATGACAGGAGTATAAAAGAAACAGTAGAGGTTGTGTGTTGTTTGTTGGTTCTGTCTGCAGTATGTTGTATATCTTTGTGGCAACTGAAAACATGACCTTATTTATATGAGGTTTACTTGATGTTAGGCTGAACAGAAGCATAACAAATTGAATAAAAGTACTATAGGCAAAAAAACCCCAAACCCTCTTGACTCAGTGTTTGGTCTGTGAAATGTTTTTTTTTGAGTTAACAGAAGGCCTTAAGGCTATTCTGGGTAATGGCATATTATCTAAAATAATATTGTTATCTACAAAATAGTACTGAAAGAGCCTAGAATGCCAAACACAGATTTTTAAAACCTAACCCAAAAGCCTAACAAAGCTGAGGATCTGTGAGAAGCAGAAGAGAAGGAAAATATACTAACTAGTATATTAGAAAATCTACGTCAAGCTTTTAGCCCAGAGAGGAGGTTGAAATGCAGCTTTTGGATCTGGAACTGGTGTTGTTCTAGATCCATATTTACATCTGACTTACCCAAAGAAGCTCCAGCAAGAGTTGAGAGTGTGAGTACATAACAGAGCCCTTGCTAAGGTCCTGGTGTGTGATGCCTCCTGTACTCTTGCTAAACGTCTTAAGATTCTCCCAGAGTGTGTAAATGGGTGTGCCAGCACTGAGGAGCAGCTACAATTAAAATCATGCTTATTCCAACAAAGAAGATGGTCATCTCACCAGGTCTGAAACACTACCAGGTGCAGGTTTCACTCTGGCTTTTAGAGGGTTTTTTATGTATCCCGATGGTAACACAGTGCTGGCAATGTGTCAGCATTCTGTTAAGTTTTGTGGTAGAGAGCTGCTGTAAACACTTTGTTTTCAGTCCATTTGGCTTTGAAGAGACATAATGGTGTAACTACTAAATAGGCATTATGATAGCTGCAGATGGTTCTGGGCTACATCTTTGTTCCTCTCTCAGCAACACCTGCAGCTGACATAGGAGTTACTGCATGAATAAATTTGTTAATTCACAGATCCTATTAAATGTGTCAAGTGATGATATTTGGTTATTAGTAACTGGGAAAAGTGAACCCACAGTTTTAAGTGATCAGGTCATAGAATGAACCCAAATGTCATCATTTTTATATTTGTTGTGCCAGTATATTTGCACATTACTTCTTAGTGCCAGCTGAGACTTTCCTCTGGTCATACCCTGGGTTGAGAGACAGTTAATAGAAATTTGCAGTGGTTTTGCTCCATCAGCCTGGCATAAAGGCCTTGTGCTCATGTGAAGCTGTAACCCCAGATAGCTGGAAATTCCATTTCTAAGGGCTGGCACTTTTGTAGATACATAGGTTCACAGAGCTTCTCAGAGAGGCTCTGGAAAGGTCACAAGCTGAAGTCAGTCTGTGGGATCTATGCCCTGTGACAGAAGAGGGCTGTGGGCAGGGCTGTGCCAGCACCTCTTCAGCCTTCAGCAGAATTCCTGAGTTACTTGGAGACCCATCTGTGTTTCAAGGAATTCATTGACACAAACATGGAGTTTTTTGAAGAAGGAAAACATACCTCGCATGGATTCAGAGTAGCAAGTAGAGTTTTTAAGAGAGGCATCTGGCTTTAGGAAAGATTTAGTGGTTTCTGTCTGTGCAGGATTTAGGAAATGTGACTTGAGGCCCTGGCAGATTATTTTTGGTTTCTAAAACCAACAAACCAAAAAATACCCCACTTCAGAAAACTGTTGTCTGATTTAAGAGGAACTTTAGTTCAGAAACTTATTTCTTTATAGAAAGTGAGCAATGTGAATATGTATGCACAAAATATGTACAAACAGATGATGCCCTGACTGGCAGCATTGCCCATCTAATGTTCATACATAACCATCCTTGCCCTTCCCAGTTCTAGGAATCTTACTGTTTATGCAGTAATTTTCACAGCATAATGAGACCTTCTTTGTAGGAAAACTTGTGTAGTTATTTTGTTTCCTTTAGAGTAATCTAAAGGTCAAAAAACAGTTTTAAATACAGTTTCTAAGAAACACAACTGGAATTACAGTCATCACTGATCTTATTAAACAAAACTTTATAGTTAAGGGACCATGTGGGAACTATATACAAAGACTGTTCTAAAAGCACAAGAAACACAGATTTATATGAACTTATGTTCTGTTATGTTTTTTAGAATATGTATTTCACACTTTTTAAATTTAAATGGAACTCAGAATGAGAACACACAAAATCTGGATGCACTGGAAACACCTGTTCACCAAGGTACAATTAACTATCCTCAAAAATATAGAAGAGAAAGCAATATGTATAAGTAAGGGAAGAATTAAATCAATATAGCCACCCACTTGTGCTCTTTAACTGAAAGAAATACAGAAAACGAATTCTCTAAACATGGATAATCCCTTGTTTGAGATCTGGCAACAAAAGAGAAATAAGCTTATAAAACTGAAGCCCGAGTGATACACCATAATAATGCTTTACCAAGTAACTTACCACACAGTTTAATATTTACACAATCTCTTTGATAAATGGAATTTCCACTGATTATTTACCAATTTCACTACTGTTATAATCTCATGCAATCTTTCTAAGACACTCTGCTTATATAAATAAAGATTAGTTGGCAAAGTTAATTTTGTAAAAGAAAAATGACTGCTGAACTTGGGATGAAATTGGAGTCTAGAGATTGTCTGTTTGCTGCCTTCTACTTGCAGGTGCTGAGGCAGTTTTGATTAGGACCATGGATATTCCCGGAAGGTCTTTTCTGGAGGTTGCTGTACATGGTAGAGAAACCCAAACTAACTTTGGAAATGTAATGCTGGAGAGCTAAAGCAGCAGCATAAAATAATTTGCATTTCCAGGGAAAGTGTAATAATTTAACAAAATCAGATGTCCAGTTCAAGACAATGTTCTTATATCACACAGATTATCTCATCTATTCCATGCAGGAAACTTTGGTTCTCAAGACATTTCCCCTTAATCATTAAGATGTCAAAGTGCTTAAGAGTTGCTATTGATTTCAGCAGGAGATAGGAATGAATTGGAATTCTGTGGTGAACAGAGCTGGTCCTATCCAGTTGTTGCCCACTAGTATTTTAGAGTAATTTCAATTAGTTTGAACTCAGGCTGAGAAAGTCAAGATATTAGCTTGACTGCACATCAAAAGAGGCAGCACAGTTGTGGGTTGTTGTGATCTTGCAACACGGCACACAGCTACATTTTCCAAGGTTGGACTCTAACAATTAAGCCAAAAATTATTATATACTTTGGCTCCTTTTCAGATATTCCTACGGACTTTCCAGTTGTGTTCTGTTGGCCTGAAGTGACCCGTGCAAGGGAGGACAGCAGAGGGGAGTGCAGGGCTTTTCCTGTGCTGTACACGTCACCACTGCACGTCCCCACTCCAGAAAACTCCTGGCACCTCAACGGCTGCTTTATCTGATTAAGGACACAGAACTGCACGTTTTTACTAAAGACTTCCTCAGAATTTTGGAAGAAATTTGGTTTTTGCCGTTCACAGACATGACATAGTATGCTCTTTGAGAAGTGTCCTTACATGGCTGTCAAGAGGGCACTAAACAACCCTCTCAGATGTGTGTGATTAAAAGAGACACATCTAGACTTCATGAAAAGTATCCTATATGAGTCGTTAGAAGAATTAGAAATATATTTCAATCAAAAAGAAAGTGATTAATCTGTATTTTAGATGTGAAATCTTTTTAAATCTGGTATAATTAAAATAAGAATTTTTTAAAAAATTCATTGTGAATGTGTTTGAAAAATCATGTTTACAAGATATGTTCTGAACCCAAAAGCTCTGGTGTAGTCAGAGAATTGGTGAAAAGCTCTTCAGAAAGTCATTCAACTTATATAGTAAAAGACAAACCCTATTAAACACACCCTTCTTGATGGACGTGTGTTTAACCTTCAAAGGCGGAGATTCCTCAAGGAATGAATTCCAGTGCTGTATTATCCTCACTGCTACCTTCCCCAAAAGTTAACATGATTCTTCCTTGCTATAACTTAAGCTTGTTATTTTTGCTGTTGCCTGACGCTCCCTCGAAGTGCAAATTATTCCTTTTCTCATTCCAGAGCTATTCATGAACCTAAAGACTGCTATCCTCTTCCAAGACTGCTTTTTTCCCCCTTCAGGTTAAACTTTTAACAGTCTTTTTAACCTTTCCTTATATGACATGTCTTCTCATAGTCCAGTTGCCATCACTGCTTTTCTAGACTCTGATTAGTAGCCCACATCTTTAGGGTAAGATGCAGAAGTTCTTGTCCAAAACTAGAAGTGCTTCAGTTGAAACAATGCCAGTTCTAAGTGAAGTGGGAGGATTAAATTGTGCACTGCTTAGACCAGACTGTAAGACTGCTCTTACCCTCCAGTTTGTGGGAATTCTCTGGGAGAAGGATTCTCTGGATTCACACACAGTAAACAGAGTCAGGAATCTGGAATTATTTGATGTAATTAAAAAGGAATTACATAGCACTGCCTTAGTGTCCTTTCTGGTGGATTACTTGATATGGAGTGAGTGCCATCTGGAGGTTAGGAAACATGGAGCTCTGTATGTTTTCATGCTGAAAAACAAAATCCCCGTGCTTTACAGTGAAATGTTCTTACATGAATAGGAGCTTAAGCCTGACAGATACTGGGCATCCACCACTCAGTGTAAAGTTTGTGACCCAGAGTAAGGCATGCAAGTGCAATGTCTCTTGGTGTTATGCAATCACCGATAAATGTGTAACCTCTGAGTAGCCTGTGCAGTTTTTGGAAAAAGTTCTGGGCAGCACAGGGACAAGGAAAATCTTGATCTGCTTTCTTCTCTCCAGGTGTGTGAAGACAAATGAGTTCCTGGTGCAGTTTTCTGCTCACAGGAGAGAGCGGAAAGCTTTTCAGCTGAACAAAAAGTAGTGTGTTTTTAAAAGAATGTTCCCTTTTGGTGTGTCTGAACTCAGTTCTCCATCATAATTCTTGTCTGCACAGACTGGAATCAACCCTCCTCACCTGGGCTGGTTGCATGATGTGGTCTTCCTCCTTTAGGTAACTTAGTTGTCATCTTGAAAGCCCTGATCCTCCAGTTCTCACTGTGTTGGGGAAGCCAGGAGAACCACTTGGAGCTGTGACTTCAGGGAGTGGGACTTGGCTCTTCTTTCTACAGTGCCTTTTTTTTTGCCTGAGACCACTTGGATCAGTGATCACACCAGTCACAGGGGTCACCTTGTGTGCTTCTGAGCTGCCTTCAGCCACTGAAGTCTAATCATATAAACAAATAGCTTTAATTGCAAAGTGTGAGTGCACCCATCTCCATCTCAGTCTGGTGAAAGGCTGCAGCCAGTTGTGTCAGGGCAATGCTAATGGCTTCTGTGTTGAGCTCCACTTAGGACTGAGCATGATCCTGCAGAAGCTACACACAGTTCAAAGGACAGATACTGTGTGCACACTCTCCATGCTCTGCTCCTTGCTGATTTTTCCCTACACAACAACAGGCCATAAAGTTTCAACCTCTGTAATGAATACACACTAGCTGAACATGTATTGTGTTGATTTAGCTTGAGGATGGTTTCCCTGGGCAACCACAGATTTTAGGAACTATGAACCTGTTAAATTCAAGGTTGACAATTCTGAGGGTGTAAGACAGGTTGCTGAGCCAACACGCCTTCGGAGCAAAATGTGAAAGGCTGCTTCCTTGTCAATGAGTTTCCATCAGCTAAACCAGAAGAAAAAAGTGTAAGAGAAGGGAATTTGAGAGCAGCAAACCTATAGAAACAAAAATGAAAACTAGTGTGAAAAATATTTGGCGTCCCTCCCTCAGCAGGGAGTGGTGAAAAGCACAGAGAATGGCTCACGTGCCTTAAGTATTATTCTTTAGAGCAAGCTTAAACATGCAGATGACAGCAGCTGACGAATCCTTGTATAACTACATGAAATGCAACAAGCTGCTGCATTTTTGTTGTGCTGGCTTTCAGAATGTGCGTTGTTTATGGTGTGACTCATCTGAGCAGATCTCTATTAATTGTTTGTTTTCAGGAGATAAAATTCAGGCAGAAATGGTCTTTTGTATATAATCTTGTTCTTTCAGATGTTAGTGGCATCCTTACTGTAGATTTGCGTGGGAAGATGGATGAGATCTGTAGTGCTGTCTGTATATGGCCCAGTTGCCTGAAATATGGAGGATCATATATTATGGCATCGTTGGACAATGTCAATTTTTACTCTTGAAAGAACTTGCTTTGTTGCTGTTATATTGTTACCGAAGCACTAAGAAAGCTGGAGCTCACCCTCAAGTTTCCTCTTCCATGCTCCATTGCTGAAGAAGCAATTAATATTTACCAGAGCCCTGCCGAGTTCAGTATTCATTTGATTGTCAATAGTTTGGTTGGTCGTGTTGGGAACTTTGCTTGAGAACAGAGACATATAGTTTGGCAGTAGCTTCTGCTCCTTCCTCTTACCCTGAATAAAACAAAGACCATTAATAAGTTTCAAAAATTACATCCATTGCTTCCTACAAAAATACAAGTTACTGAAATTATTTATAAAATCAGCACTTTTACTTATAATCTCAGCACTTCTGCTTTCAAAATTAGAATTTAAATGTACTTAAAAATATCATATTGAATGTACATGAAAGAGTTGTAGAAATAAAGCAAAACAATTGGGGCTTTTTTCCTGTTGTCTTATGATGGGATAACAGAGGGAAATGAATAATTTTAAAACGTGTTGCAGAAAATGTTATCTGGGACGGAAGTTACCCTGCTCTAGAATGGTTGTGATGTGGGAGGTTTTTTCTTTCATTTTTAGTAAGTGGCTTGGGTTTCAGCAGGATGACATTATCTTACAAATTTTCTCCTAGGAAGTTGGTTCTTCCAGCGCTTGTCTTTCTGCCAAGTTTTTAACATTAAAACAGATTGAACACACATAGGTAGCAGATGAAGACACTTCACCTCTTTTATTTTTCCTAAAGATTTTAGTCATAAAGCATTTGCCAGTAATGCCTAAATATGCTTCAATTTGAAATATTAGCCTAGCTCAAATAGACAAAAACTAAAAAGAGCATGGTACAGTTGAATGTTCAAAACTCACCGTTTGGCCATGGTCCTTTAGGAAACTCCAGTTCTGGTACCTTGGAATAGAAGTAAAAAATGTGGTATCAATTTTCTGTCTTAAGATAAATTAAGTTAATGTTGATCATAATTGAATGCCTGTTCAACTGCTCAGTTTGACATTTACAGCCCAGCTCTTACACCTGCAGATTCCTTGTACTAAAACCTGTCTTTTCTATGATGGAGCCCAGGGTTTTCCATACTGTATGAGGAGTGGGTGTTATTTTTGCAAAGGGAAGGTGAGGATACCATGTCCACAATGTATTCCTTGTGCAAATGCAAATAAATTACTCACATCTTGAGTCACTCTAGAAAACATTTGCCCAATGCCTTGAGCAAGACACAGCATCTTCTTTTTTAAATGACCAATACTTTGCTGGCAGAAGTCCCTGGTAGGAATTCCCAGAGCCATATTGCTGCAGGCAAACATCCATGGGAGTATTCTGTGCAGATAGGCAGCTGTGCTAGGAGCACGTGGAGTCAGAAGACCTGAGTTTTGCTCTTCAGCTCTGTTCTATACCTGGTGTGGGACTGCAGGGCAAGTCCTTTGCTTTCCTTGGCCTGAAATGGAGAAAATATCAGTTCACCCACTATTGTAAGAGTACAGTGAGTCAAGAGAGCAAACAGTTCTGTACAGCTCTATCTGCAGCAGGCCTCAAAGGACACCTGGGCTGACTCTGAGCTGCTTACCTGTGCTGCATCTGAGCTCATTGAACTAGTGCTGAAGCTGTACATCCTTCCGAGCTGAGCTTGTCTGTACAGCACAGACCTGTACCATGTGCAGCCAGGAGCGCTGGGTTTCTGTGCTACACTCCCCTGTCCAGTCCAGATATGCCCGAAGTGCAAATAAAATTGAATTTGTGACTGTTCTTTTTATCCCTATATGTCTTGGTATACCAGCACAGCATTGAGGTCCTAGAATTTTTTATCTTGATATGCAGCCATTATTTGAACATTATCAGACTTGGGTGTCACTGGATGGTGCTAATTAGTGAGAAATGTCATTGTCTCAGGCATTGCCCTACAACTACTTCAAGTCAGACCATTTAATGCGTACCAGCCTTTCTCCATCATTGTTTTTGGGACAGGAATGGGGACAGGAAGGACGGCCCCCTGCAGTCTATAGGGTATGTAGTTTGATGAATCCAGCTTTAGGCATCTTTAGGCAGACTTCACAAGTCTGTCCTACCCTTTTGCAAGAGTTGCTGTCTTCATAGCTAAAACTGGAAAGCAGAACATGCATCAGCTGTACGATGTGTTACATTACTCGTGAAAGTGAGTTTGCACCAATATCCATAACTGAACCCCAGGGACAGGCACAGAGTCCTTCCTGCTGCCTTGGCTAGGGAATGAGTATGGAACAGGCTGAGCCTGTTGAGCAAGAGTCTGAGTCTCCCAGCACTGGAGAGAGTTACATTGCCCTGGCTTTGCATGCGTCAGAGTCCTGGCATCAGCCTGTCACTCAAGTAAATGGAGCCAGACAAGAGTGCAAATGCATCTCTGGGGAAATCAGGACTGTGATCTCCTCCAGAAGGCTGAAGAGGTCGAAGGTTTACAGTTGATTTCTTTTCCCATTTTAAAGAATTCTGAGAGTGATGCTCTTTTTCGTCCCTTTCCTTTAGCTTGGGCAGTGCGCAGTTGGAAATAGAGCTGATTTTTATTTTACCAAGGATATTCTTCTAATAGGCATACTGATGTTGTATACTGAGGTATGAACATAAACACTTACTCAAGATATGTGGCAGAGACAGGATCTTAATTTCGGGTTCCTTTGGGTCACTGGTGTGTGCACAGCCAAAGCTTAGGCTGTACATGTGCAGCTCAGTCTGCTGAAACAACATAACAATGGGGCAAGTTCAGGAGATTTACAGACTGGGAATACAAACTCGTATTTTGGCAGAACACTCTGTTCAGCTTCCATTTCAGCCATTTCCAAGAGTATGAGAAGAGGTGATAATATCAGTGTGTCTGCAATAAATTATAAAGCTTGGCACTTTTATGTCTTCATTGTGGAAATCTCTAAAAGCTAGAAGATACTTAGTGTGCAGTTCTTTGCATCTCTTTTTAGTTTAAGCCTGGCATGCTGGGAGATGTTAGCACAGATTTTGTCCAGTGAAGGAGAACAGAGATAATGTAACCCTAGAAAGAAAAGTATTAGGATCTGATCCAAAGCCCCTACAGCAGAAAATTTTGTTTGATAGTGTTGGCTTTGGATCAAGCCCTAATGCTGTCAGGGAGTATCAGGACCATTGTCAAGACAAGCAGAAGAAGCATGAACTGGAACAAGTGACTTACCAGGGTTTCCTTCCTCTCTGTTCAGCCTCCACAGACTCTCTCCAGACCTTATCCTGTTGGACTGGGTCTGCCTGCTTGTCTGCCCAGGCCCAGGTAGCTGGTTGTGCAGTGGTTGCCACTTCTGCTTGGTTGGGTGCTGCTGGCACACAGAAGCAGCTGGGGCTGGTTGCCCCAGAGGTGTGGTTGCTGTTTACTGAGACCTAACCAAGGTATTTCTCCTGAATCCATAACCCCTTTCCAACCTGTCCATTTTGAGACTCACCACATATCCAGACTTTTTAGGTATATTGTGACTTCTCAGAAAGTGAAACCTATTCTTGTTTTTACTTTCAAAGCTCCTGCTCCCCTAGCATTTTCTTTCAGCTGCTGCTTGAAGTGCTTTCAGAAAAGAACATGCACAGCAGCACTGACAGGCAGTGCTCAGCACTGGTTTACTCCCCTCTTACTTAATGCTCCTTTCCTACTGCTTTATGCTGCATCATTGCTTGAGCACCGAGGGGGTTTTCACGGTAACAGCAATTTCATGAGAAGTGACTGTAATTGGAAGCAATGGGATCTCCGGATGTAACCAGCAAACTCTTAGATTACAAGGTGATTACAGCGACTGCAGCTGAGATCAGCCTCTATTCAAAATCCTCAGAGCAATAAAGTCTGGCTTAATAGCAAAGGGAGCTGTGGAGATTGCTGCTGAGTTGTCAGGAGGACTTTTGTTGTGGTTATGTAGCAGAAGCAAAAGCTCCTGAAAGCTGCTGGTTTCCCTGCCGTTTACTGTCTCTATTGGAAACGTCTGACTTGTGAATATATTCCAGAAAAGGAGCAGAGACCCAGTGTGACAGCTGCTGGGACCTTGAACTCTGTTCGGGGCAGAGATGTTTGGTTAAAATTAAGTGTTTCAAGGAATCAGTTCTGAAACCTTCTTATTTTCAAATTAAAAAATGAGCAGTGAGATCATCAAAAGTCTTTTCTAAGCACTTAGAGAGTTCTGTAGAAGGTATTAAACATGAGAAGTTTTTAAGTAACTTTAAAGGGTCATTAGTATACGAAGTGAGACTTTTCAAAACAGTGTCCAAAATGTCAATGTTTGTCTTTACAGTCAGCCTGTTGGGCTCCTGTGGTATGAACGCACTTCCTCAAGTATTTGTGACCTTGCAGGAAAACAGAGTATTTCAAGTATAAATTTCCTCTGAAATTCTTCACTGACTTGTTTTTGAGTAGTGTGGATTAGCTCCAGATGAATTCTAGCCTTTTGTTTCGTCTTTCTGGTAAATGCTAATGAACTTTGAATCTACTTCTTCAGGGGGCTTTTGGCAAAATTATTTGCTTGCAACATTGGAAAACACATACTGAATTTGGCAAATAAGTTCTTTAAAAATAGTTACAACTGTACAAAAATCCAAACACTTAGTGTAGACAAGTTTGATCAAGAAATACTTCTATAATTCTCCAAAAAATTTTAGAAAAATGATTCTGAATTTGAAGATTTTGATAACTTAAGAAAAGGTAAATTTCACCTCAAACCCCCATGTCTTCTTTGGTTTTGAATTATATTTTAGTAGACTTTTTGTTTGTTTGCTATTTTTTTCTGAGATAATTGAAACCTGAATAGTGTTTTTCATCTCTTTCAGCCAAAAAGCAAAAAAAGTCTTATACCCACATAGCATTATCATGAAGAGAAGCAATTAAGTGTTTTCCAGCCTGGACTAATAGCTGTCCCTGTTCCTCTTGTGGAATCTGCTTATCTTGTTGCATTTGGTCCAGGGTCCTGTCCAAGTTGGAATGTGTGCAGCTGTTTGGAGAACAGTGATTTAGCAGCATCTGATTGCTTTAAAAGGAATTTGAGGCATGTTTGGAAGACCTAATGCATTAATCAGAGTGCATGGGCTTTTAGCTCCTGATCAGGTCGCGAAAGGATCCTGATGGAAAGTCTGTTATTCTTAATTCTTGTGTACAAAGTTCCTGTATCAGATCAGAATTTTGATTCTGATCCTTCCTTCGAGTCAGTTTCTGCAAATTAAACAGCAATAAGCTAAAACTGGTTGTTGTACTGAGGACAGCCTCCAAATGACTACTTGCAGCCTCTGAATAAACTGGACAGAAAGGTTACACGCAGGTGTTTTAAGTCTGTACCATTGAGTGGTCTCAGCAGACCTGGCACAGATACTGAACTCTTTCCCCTCGTTTTTCCCATTTGGCAGTTTAGCATTTTATTTGCTCATTTGAATTGGTACAGCTGATTTACTGTGTACATCTTTTCATCCTGTAGGTTGATGTTTATTGTGGCTTCATGCCACATGTATCTGTGTAAGTTGATTAGAACATCTTGATTTTTTCTGGTTGGGGACATGAAAAATAATAATGAGTGTCCCTGTCAAAGATGGCCTTTGCTTAGAAGTTTGTTTTGTGATCAATTAATTTGACAAGCAGTGTCAGTGCCTGTCATTTTGAGGAAGAGCTTGACTGAGGTTAGTCTTTTGGTTTTACCTGACAAGTGATGGTATGCACAACAAATTCATCTGGGAAAAATGTCGCAGTTATTTGCTTTGAGTCAAAGGAAAAGATACCTAGAGAGGCTTTTTATAGAGGAAAAATTCAGGTGTTTAGACAAAACCTTTTTGTTTGACCACAAGAGGGTATTGCAGTATCAGTTATGCAAGACTTTAACTAATGTTTGTCTTTATGTGCTTTGACTTATTTTTAAAAGACATATTTCTCAAAAATGATCATTTATATTAGGTAGTAGTTAAGAAAATCAGGTTTCGTATGCCAGTATTTGATGTTCTTGTCCAAGGGCAATTTCTGAGCTGGTTTTTCCTAAAATTTTTAGTAACAAGTGTCTTAAAGATTAAGAGGTTCCCTTCACTGGACGACAGAGACTCAGACAGTTACTCTGAAACACTGAAAAACTTAATGGAAATGGCTTGCAAGAATACCTCAGTCACAGAAGGGAAATAATAACAGGAGATGAATGTGTTGCTGCTTTGTCTGGAAGTGCCCATTGGTCCAGGATGGGAGCTGGCATGGTCAGTGAGACTAATCTGATTTTTCTATGTGGTTTTACTTGCAAGAATAAGTTCTGAAATCTTTTTTAGCTCATTTGCGTTTCCCATTTTTTTTCATTTACACCCAGTTCTTCTACAGTATACATCCAATGTGGGTTTGCACTTTTTTTTATAAGTCAATGTTTTGTTGCAATATTTTCCTGCAAAAGTTGTGTATTCTAAACTTTAAGGGCTGTGTTGCCAAATGTTCATGCTATGTTTTGTGCAGTTCAGACCATAGGAGAGGAACCTAGAAGGATTTTTGGATTCACCCACTCCTAGATCTACTGCTGAATTTAGGAGAAGGTGCATGAGATGCCTGCATGTCTCTCAACAAGCTCACCTGTAAAAGCAGAAGAGCAGCCATATGTAGTGGTTTGAAGAGACTGAGTTGATGGACAGGGTTTTAGACCAATCGCTTCTCACGATTTTGCATATAAAAGGGCACTGGTGAGAGGAAGTCACTCTCTTCTTTTCCGGTCCCTGAGCCGGAGGGGTGGTGGGGCCGGGCCCGCTGGGCCCCGCTGGGCCGGACCGGGCCGAGCCCCTGCCCTCTCCCCATCCCTCTTCGGGGATGAGGCACGGCACCCCCCCGGGGTGCTGCAGAACCCCTCGGAGCCCGTGGACAGCTGAGAAACAGCCATGGCTGCTTGCAACTGTAGCCGAGACCATCTGGGGCTGACGGGCTCCCCTCCCCCACCCCACGTGGCGCGGACCCGGCGGGAG